>OVBI01001552.1:628-32228 GCA_900406495.1 Sisymbrium altissimum
CGGCCTCCATACTGCCTAGGCTCTCTTTGGACATGGTTAGTCTCCTTTTCTTCCGTGACCACATGGGTTTCGGGAAGTGGGGTTGCACCATGAGGTCTCTTCTCACTGTTTCTCAGAAGTAACTCATTGTTTTGCTCAACTAGAAGCAGGCATTCGATTAGATCTGAGTATGTTTCGAAGCCTTTTGAACGATATTGCTGTTGTAGCAATATGTTGCTTGTGTGAAAGGTAGAGAGAGTTTTCTCTACCATATCCTTTTCGGATATCACCTGTTCACATAGGTGCAATGTTGCAACTATATTGAACATAGCTGAGTTATACTCTTCCACGGACTTAAAGTCCTGGAATCTGAGATCTCTCCATTCACTTTGGACCTTTGGCAATAACACCGTTCTGTGGTGATCATATCTGCGTTTTAATGCTTTCCAAAGGTCTAGGGGATTCTCAATGGTTACATATTGTTTCTTGAGACTCTCCACAAGATGATGACGAATGATCAGGATTTCCCTGTATATGTTTCTGTCGTTTTCATTGTTGTCATCAACAATGCAATCGGCAAGTCCTTTAGACTTTAAGAGGATCTTTACATCCAATGCCCATTGAAGATAATCATCTCCAGAGAGAGTTAGGGCTGAGAATTCCAAGCTATTGATTTTGGACATCTGAAATCATATGTCATATTCTTTTAGGTTTTTGCAAAAACCTCATTTAAACAATCATAAAATTTCGGATTTTATTAAGCATACATGATCTCAGATTTTAGGGTTTCAATTATTTTAACAAGATAACCAAATTCAATATGAGTCTTTGATCAATTTTAAACAAGCAACCAAATTCAGTATGTGAGGGTTTGATCGATTTAAAACATGCATATCAAATTCGGTTTATGAGGTGTTGCAATCAATTTTAGGGTTTGATTATTTTAAACATGAAATCAAGATTCAGGTTTATGGTTTTAAAACAATCAAACAATCAATCCCATGATCAAGCAATCTAACTTACCAAACAACTTAGCATACATGATTCTAGGTTATAGACTTAAGTCTAGCAAGTTGTTTTTAGCAATCAGGTTCGATTTTATGGTTTCAAGGTTTTAGGGTTTTAGGATGTTACCTTGTAACCTCTGTTTCAGATTGAACAGAATTGCAAAAAGGAAAGAGGAGATCGAACCGGGAAGGATTACTGATGGTGCAGTCACTACAAAAAAAAAGTGATATTGTTACAAAAATTTGTGACTATTTTTTTGGTCACAATTATTGTGACGATTAATATACCAAATTGTGACAAAATTATTTAGTCATAAAAAGGTTATAATTTCGTCATAATATTGTGACTAGATTGAAAGTAACAATTTTTATCACTAATACTGACATTAATGTTACAAAAAAAAAAAATAGCAACAAACATTGTTACGGAGTAGTGACTAAATATAGTAAATATATCATAACGATTTTTGTGACTAAACTTAAGTCACTCACAGTTACTAATATTGTGTAAGTATATTGTCACAATTAGTCATTATTTTAGTGACTTTTATATTTGGTCATAAATTATGACATAGTTATTACCATTTTGTAACAAAAATTAAAATCATACATAAATTTAAAAAATAAATAATAATATATTCAAATTTCCAGAACTGCAAGAGATGAAAACAGAGCTGAAATAGAGCCGTGAAGAAAATCTGGATTTCCAGAAAAGACTTGAAACAATGGAGAAGATTGTTGAGGCTTTAGGAAGTCAAATTGTCTAGCTCCCAAGTATCTATTTTATATTTATCTTTAAAAATTATTTAAATAAGGTTTTATTTTGTTAATACTTATTATGTATGTAGATATCGTTTGTTAGGGTGATTTCTTCCATTTGGATATTTGTTTTTATGTTTAAGGATATTTAATTATTATTTGTTATTTGTTTTTTTTTATTTTTATTGTTTTAATTATATATTTATTATAATTCATTTATAAATTTAAAATTTTTAATGTTGATTGGTTTTAATATTTTCAGTCACTAAATTCATTTATAAATATCTCGACTTGAAATTATTGTATTAAATGATTTAATAAAACAAAGAGATGTTATCAATAGTAATTATTTCTTTTGTCTTATCAATCTCTAAAGTTTTTTGACTTATGAATTTTAAAAAAAAAATTTGTTATTTTTCAGTGAAAACAACTAAATAATAAATTAATTTTTGAAATATAATCATTTCCAAATCCTAAACTAACTTCAAACACTAACTCTAAACCCTAAAACCTAAACTTCTAACCGTTAATAATAAACTCTAAGTTTTTAATTGTTAATTACTAAACACAGACATCAAATAATATACAAAAAATCTAATACTTATAATAATAAATAAAAATTTATATATTATAAACTCTATACCCTAAACTTTATATCTCAAACATAAATTCTATACCCTAAACTTCTAACCCTTAAATCAGGAAAATTAAATTTTTGATTTTAAATTATTAAAAGCCTAAAACCTATTAAATCAATAAATGTTATCATTTTATAATTTTTAAAATCCAAAAAACTAAATCTGTAAACTTTAAATCCAAACCCTAAATTTTGAATCATAACCCTTAAAATTTACACACACACATAAAATTAAATCAAGAATTATAAAACCAAAATATAACTATTTACAAAAAAGTCATGAGTTAAATATACCATCAAATGATTTTAAAATAATTGTTAAAATATGTAATATGTCTTTTCTTAATTTATTTCATATTGAAAAATAAAGTTTGTTATTAAAAACAAAACATAATGTTGACATTTAAAATGCAAAAAAGAAAACCTCACTTTTCATTCGCGAAGCTAAAAAGGTTAGGATCACACTTTCTTTAATATCCACCATAGATTAAACTTAATCTAACGGCCCAAAGGCTTAACATTTTAACCTCTATTTGATCTCTCTTTTTCTCTTTTTCTCTTTTTCTCTTTGCCTCATCGTCTCCTCTCTCTCTTTCCTCCTAGAACTAACCATTAATTTACATATGCTGGTTGAAGAAGACGCATGTGCGAACTCATCTCAATCCCCAATATCGTCTCCTCCTTCTTCCTCTCCTTGCATCTCGTCTTCGTCTTATCGCGCTAGATTGTTCATTCGCCAGATCCGAAATTAGATGACATTGAGAACAAGACCCAGATTCATCGGTGAACTCGAAGGAAGGAACAAGTCATTCGCCAGATCTCAGATCCTTGTTTGATCCATATCTCTTTTCTCGATTCTTTTCTTGGTAGTTTGACTTTTTCTGCATAAGAACGTAGTAGGCTAAATATATTAAATACTTTCTAATATTTGTAATGCAGGTTAGAAGGGACGGTAGCAAAATGTCACTTGGTCAGAGTAAAAAATATTCTCAGATATACATCTCACCATGTCATCATTATCATCCTCATTTCCTACTCATACCTTAACTAGCGCGGAGTAATATTTACCTAGGTTTTGACTTGATATTCCTAGGTTACAAGTATATTCATAATGATAATAAAAGAGCTCTCACTGCTAGTTGCTGCTTCAAGCTCTTAACCAAAGGTCCAAAGATTGTTGTTTGTGACAAGATTAGACTTTTGACTAGTGGATTAAAAATCTTAGGGAAATTGATTTTCCTGTTTCTTCTACAGTTTTTTCCGAATTCGAGCAATCATTCTAGCCCTTCATGATGCAGGTAACGTCTTTATGGAAACGGCTAAAATTTTCAAGTACTCTGAAAAGGAATTTGGAGCAAGTGTGTGTTTTGCACTTTTTGCTCTCTCTTGGCTATTGCTACGGTTGATATACTTCCCTTTCTGGATCATCAGGGCCACGAGGTATCACCACTTTATTCTTACCTCTTACTATTAGATATAACTTTATTAATTACCAATGCTTTATTTGACAGTCGCACCATTTTTTTTTTTGGCAAAGCATCGAACTCCTGGATTGTTTGGATATGACGTCAGTTAAAAACACGATCATGTACTATTCCTTCAACACAATGCTACTGATGCTTCTTGTTTTCCACATATATTGGTGGTATCTCATTTTTGCGCCATGATCGTAACACTTTTGAAAAATAGAGGAAAAGTTGGAGAAAACATAAGATCCGGTAAGGCTTTTGTATTTTTGTTTAAACTTTTGATATAGAACTGTTTATCTATCTTGCATATGAATCTGGGGTCATTTTTGATTTAGCGTTATATAGTTTTACTTTTATGGGCAATATGACTTCTTCATTTAACTTGCAAAGCCGCAAACTATTATGTTCGTCATTGTTGTATGTTATGTTGGCTCTGTAGTGTGGAAAATCCATCAGAGTTTTTGAGTGAAAGATGATAGAGATCAGGCAAGATAGAGACGAAGAAATCCGGCTGAATACGAATAAATGGAGCCTTTTTTTTATCTCCTTTTAATTATGTATTTTTGTATTATATTATTAATCTTTTGTATATGGTTTAAACGATTTAATATAATAAAATATATTTTTTTTAAATATACTGTTTGTTTCGATTTTTTTGTCGCAATCTCTTAAATGTGTTAGTTACTAAAAAATGGTAGTAATAATTGACAACTATATGATATTTTTTTTTGTTACAAACTGTAACTTATCTGTAACTATTGTTTGTCACTAATTGTGACATATTTGTATCATTTTCCGTTGCAACTTTGTTATATATCAGTAATTAAAATATGGTAATAAAATGTGACAGATATGTGACATATTTTCGTTATAATTTGTGACTTATTTGTAACTAATATTCGTCACGAATTGTGTCATTTCTATGACGTTTAAATTGTGTAACAAATTGTGATGAATTGTTACCATATTTGATCGTCACAAAAAATTGTGACGTTTTTGTGACCGAAATACGTTTGTAACCACTTTATTATGACGTTTTAACATTCGTATCAGTTTGGTCACAAAATTTTTATTGTAACGAAATATTGAAATATTGTGACAAAAAAATAGTAACAATATCCAACTTTTTTTTGTAGTGAGTCCGTCGATGGTCGGGACGCGGGAAGATCGCTGATCGGGACGCGGTTGCTGTTGATCGGGACGCGGGTTGCTCCTGATCGGGACGCGGGTTGCTCGCGAGTTGCAGCTGGTCTGCGGGACGCGGACGTTCCGCGGTACGACGGTGGTAAGGTTTTGCGATCGGCTGCTAGTTTTCTCTTTAGGTCGGAACTTAGGGTTTTGAATACCAGAGGCTATCGTGCTGATAACGTGTTATAAACCTAGAGAGAAAGAGCTAATGAATCCGCAGAGAATATGTCTTATTGCATTGATAATGAATCCTTTATATAAGGATTATACAAAAGGATAAAAGGAAAACCTAGATAAAAGGAAATTTCTTTTTCCTAATCCTTATCCTAAAAGGAAATAGGATTTATCATTTTCTTAATACTAAAAGGAAATACACAATATGTTAATTCCTAATACAATAAGGAAATAGGCTACTTCCGGATCTGGAAGATTCCGGACCACACGGAATGGTTATGACCAATCCATCCGTTGGTTTACAACAAATTTTTTGTTTTCATCGAACCACAATCGTACTTCGGTTTAGTTTCTTTTTTTCTCACTTGACTGTAGGAGAAAAAAAAAACAACTTCCGAGACAAAACACAAAAAAAAAAGGTAGAAACGAAAGTGGGTTGTTTCGATAAATCTCCCTTAAGATGCAAGAAAAGAACTCACTCACTAATAAAAATCTTCTCTTTCTTTAAAAACTGTCTCTTCTCTTCAATTCTCTCTCTTTCTCTTTTCAACCGGATCTCGAAAAGATGATTGATATCAGTCGAGTCCAAAAGGAACTCCAAGATTGCGAGAAAGACAGAGACTCTTCGGGTATCCGGGTCTGCCCGAAAGCCGATAACCTTACCCGACTCACCGGAACCATCCCTGGTCCTATTGGAACTCCTTACGAAGGCGGAATTTTTCAGATCGATATCACAATTCCAGGTCTCTTCTATTTCCTTTTGATTAATTGATAGTGAAAGTTCGAAGCTTTACTTGATTTTTTGCTTCAATTGAAGTTATGTATGTATGTTAGGGTTCATAATTCTAGGGTTTATGAGTGTATGATTGCTCAAAGTTTATCTCTTTTTGATCAAATTCGCAGAAGGGTATCCGTTTGAGCCTCCAAAGATGCAATTTTCAACCAAAGTTTGGTAAGAAGATTTGAATTCTAGTTCTTATGTCAAACCCACTTCAGCTAATTGTGATTGATAAGTGAAAGAAGCTAAAACCTATTATGGTTCTGTATATGTTATGGATATTGAATTCATTGTTATGGTGTAAATGTTTTGAATGTATCACATACATTTTTTCTTGGGGGTGTTGGTTTGATAATATCGTTATCTTTGGTCAGAAGTTTTAATCTTTGTTATGTTAGTGTATATCAACTCTCTATTGAGTAGTAAACAAGTATATGGGCATTGCATTGTGTGCTAATCAATGGTTAACCAAAAACCCAAAAGGCACCCGAATATAAGTAGCCAAAGTGGGGCAATATGCTTGGATGTCTTGAAAGACCAGTGGAGTCCAGCTCTTACTTTGAAGACAGCTCTTGTGTCAATCCAGGCATTACTCTCTGCACCTGAACCTAAGGACCCTCAGGATGCTGTTGTAGCTGAACAGGTTTCGGTTTGACTATCTTCGGTTTTATTAACCCCTTTTGCTAGTCGATTTTGAAGCAGTTTTGTTGTACCTGATGTTTACAGTACATGAAGAACTATCAAGTGTTTGTATCGACAGCTCGTTACTGGACCGAAACATTCGCCAAGAACTCTTCTCTAGAGGAAAAAGTGAGTTGCTGAGATATGACTATTTAAAGGTTTTGAGTGTCTTAGTTTGTGAATAGTAAAGAGGTTGGTATTGGATTGATTTTGTCGCAGGTGAAGAAGCTCGTTGAGATGGGTTTTGGAGATGCTCAGGTTAGGAGTGCTATTGAATCAAGTGGTGGAGATGAGAATCTGGCGCTTGAAAAGCTCTGTTCTGGTTAGAATCTATCAAAGAGGCCTCATTTGGCGCTAGATGTTATATTAATTTGCTTTTATAACTTTATGTGCTGCGTTTCTCTTCTTGTCTCATGATAAAGGGTGAAACTGCTTAAAAGAAATTACTTTATGCAATCCATAAAGGAGATCTTATCTAGTTTATCTAGTTGATCATTGAGCATGTCGTGTCAGCTTTATTCATAATTATTCAATGTCTCTTGGTTAATGGGAATTGTTTGGTTTCTGGTGATTTTCTGTAGGTTTCTTCCAAAATCAAACTGAAATCAAACCAAAAATAACCAACTCTAAAAATTGAACCATATTCCAAGATGGTTAAAATGAGTATTTTACTTTACTAACTGATTCAAAGTGGTGACTGAAGAATTCTTTTTAGACAGCAATGGCAAATCCAAAAATTCAAATCTAAACCTAATCAAACCAAAATTCAGGCTGAAGAAGTCTTTTTAGATAGTGAAAACTTAAAGCAATTGTGAATGTGTCAAAGGCAGAAGAAATACAGAGTGTTTGAACCATTAAAGGCAATGCATTTAGTGAACACGAAAACTAGACGTCTAATATGATTTGAAACTCATGTACTACCCATAAATTCTAATGGACCATTCATTTATATTCCTTCTGCCTTCTCAAATTTTATTTTTCTTTTCTTAACGTAACCAAAGTTACTAAGTTAAATCTAAAATCTTTGTCTTTGAAGAACTTACGGGTCTTCTAAGATAATTCTCTTACTCGACAAAACGTGAAAACGTTTTTTTAGTAATCGCTGTTTTTGGTTTGTGCTGAGGACGAAATTTCCGGTGTGTAACGCGTGTGTCGTATTTACTATCTATTTCTGCATCAACCATCGGATTGATGCATGTGAGGCACGCATGGTAACACACGTGTTATACAAAGACAAACAAAAAACTAAACGGAATAGTTTTTATCTAAAACAATCACTATTTCACACTCGATCAAAAAAACAAACTCAAACAACGAGAGACGCCTTTTATCATTGATTTTTTTTTTTGGGTGGGCATGAAAATAACATTTTGTAGGTTTGCAACTGGTGCTATTTTAACATTATTACTGAATTTGGAAGCCAGGATATATTTTCCAACAGGATTCACCATCAGCTTATACGTGTATAAGGTCTAATAAAAACCCATAGGCCAGGCATTAGTTAAAACTCCCCATTATCATTGCTTAATCAACAAGAAATTTCTCCATATCAACAATAAAAACCACAACTCATATTATCAACTAATGATTGTGAACAATTCAAAAAACTTCTATGGACTATGTTCTATGCGGGAAAATCTTCTAATATCATGTACAATAAACATATTTACTATTCAAATTTATTTAAAATAATATAATGTATCTTGTACTCCATCTGTCTCATTATAATTGATATTTTAGAGAAATTTTTTTTGTACCAAACTATTTGATGTTTTCAGTTTACATAACATTTATTTCTCTGTAACCATTATATTATATGTACTATTTTGTGATTGGTTAATAAACTATTTGATTTAGGTAAGTAATAAATAGTGTTTTTATTTATAAAACTAAAAAAAAAAAATTCTTAATTGGTGTGCCAAAACCTTAAACATCAATTATTTTGGGACAGAAGGAATATAAAAAAAAAAATTTATTCATATCATGAATTATATAGAAAAACAAAAACAAACTGCTTGATCAACAACTATTAATATACAAACTTGATATTCAGATTTTTATAATAGATATTATATGAGTATAAATACAAACTATATCAATTAGAATACCCAGTAATGGGTTACTTGACGACTAAATTCATCACGGAAAATTTATCGAGTGTTTAGAAGTTCGGATTATCCCCTAGTTATAAAAAGAATAAAATGATTTCATAAAATGTAGAAATAATTGTTAATACTCAATAATGAATGTCGGACAAAACAATTGTCGGTAAATCTTAAATCAAAAACGAACCTAGGAAGACAAATCAACGTTGGTCGTCGGAGATTCATAGATCATCGGGTCACGAGTGCATTTTGGAAGAACCGACGGTGGAGGTAGCAAGCTAGTCTCCGGAGTTGGCCCATTTTGAACTATGAAAGCCATTACCATTCCAAACGGTATATGTAGGTCCATGTGACAATGGAACATCCATGCACCTACAAAAATATACAATTTCAGTATTTCAAATTAACCCACGAATTAATTTTAATATAATGCAAAAATCAAAATGTTTCTAACCAGGACTATTAGCGATAAATCTAAGGACGACCCATCCACCTGGTGGTACGCCAACAGTATTGTGCATTTGCGGGTTAACAAGATTTAACGTCCTTGCATCACGGTTTGGATCATAGTTACCATATCCATAACCTAACACATAGAAGTTAAAGCCGTGAAGGTGCATGGGATGGTTCTCCGAGATTACTATTCCCGTGTTCTGCAAAACAATTTCGACTGTAGAATTGAATTTAAGTATCTTGACGCTAGTCTTCTTTTCTGGATACATCATCTTGTATTCAGAAAAAGTATTCTTTTGGAAATTTGCGTAATCAAATTTGAGCGGCGGTTCGTTGGGGAAATCATCAGTATATACTCCAGTAATATTGTAGAAATACGCCTCTTGTAAAGAAATTATTTTTGGAAGCACAAAGCTACGGTTGTTGAGAGAACCACTGAGTTGGTTAGTTGACTCTCCAATACACTTGCTGGCATTCAGAAGACATGGCTCTAACCCAAGCCCCATCGTTATGAACATCTTCTCGTCTATGTGGTGAGGCACTGGTGTCCAGTGGGGTCCACTCACGAGGCTAGTGATGTTTGAAGCAAACTTATGAGCGGTGGACACGTCATCCATCTCAGGCATCAATGGCATAATCGCTGGGGATGAAAAGGTGGCACCCTCGTAGATGATTAGGCCTCTGCTGGTAGTGTTAGGGTCAATTGACGATGGCTGGATAGCAGTATTGTAAGAGCTAATGGACATGTAGTACACTCCGATGGTCTGGTCGGCAGTGAAAAGTGCGTCAGCAGTTTGTCCAGACGTTAACATTATCACATCAGTGATGTAAGGCATCGTGTAGAGGGCATCTACAGCGACAACTGTTACGTTGTGATTGGCTATTTTGAAAAAGAGGTGCTTGTTGAGCGCCGCATTTATAATCCTTAGCAAATATGTTTTTCCTTGTACTACCTTAAAGTTAAACATCCCTACCCAAAGCCAAAAACCATTTCTTTTGTAAGCAAATTTGTGTCAAACATAAGCGATGTTTTAATAAGCAAAGAACTATAAAAAATTGAGTAAAAAAGGAGTAGTACTGTTCTTAGAGCAAGGATATGAATCTCCCGCGAGGCCATTGATGAGATAAGCATCGGAAGCCGGACCTGGCCGTATGTCGAGAAGTCCAACATCCATGTTCCACCATTGTTCTTGCATAATTATTTTTTTTTCAATCAAATTATATAACAATTTGAATAATATCAATGTATCAATTAAGAATGCGTAATGTAACATTACAAACACGAACATTTAAAATACGAGGAGTTGAGAAGAAAAAAACCCACACTTTTATTCTTAGTTGACGCCAAAGCAACATTGTCCCGATATTTATCATATTGTATACCATAAAAAAAAATCAGTTTGAATATTATATGTACGACATTTTCGATAAATAATAATTATTTATAAACTATTAGGGATTTTCGCGCTATAAATGGATAAAAAATTGATAATTTTTTTTAAACTAACTATTATTTTTTATATAAAACTTATAAATGATTTTTCTAATATTTCAAAAACAAATGGCAAAATTACTTTTTCACTAAAATTAGAAAATTATGTTTTTCTGATAAATCTGAAAAAATTTGTTTTCCTTCTAAACCTTCAAAAGCCGCAAAAAATGTTTTATGTTACAATCTTAAATTACGTTATCTTGCAAAAACCATAAATTTACGTTTTTCACTAAAAAACAAAATTTTATGTTTTCAATAATACCACAAAATTACGTTGTTCCGTCAAAATTGTAAAATTGTGTTTCTCCCACAAAAACTACAAAATTAAGTTTTTTTGCCAAAACTACAAAATTCTTTTTCTTACCAAAACTGCAAAATTCTATTTTCTCGCTAAGAAAGCAAAACTAATTTTTCCACTAAAAACATTAAATTAAGATATTCCACCAAAATATAGTTTATCTGGTATTTTTATTGGTAATATATTTAAAATATCTTTATTTTAAAATTTTTTAAATATGATAGTAATTTTTTTTATAGTTAATTTCACATATATTTTTAGATGAATTCAAATAAAAAAACATCGTAGAGATATATAAATTTATGAACCTTAACATATAATTACAATAAGAATCTTATGTTATATGTAAAAGAAAAAGAATCTTACATTATATATGTATGTGTTATAAAAACTTGACAAATATAAAATATTATATGATCACTTTATATATCTAAATTAAGGATCATTTATCTATGTCATAGTTTTTTTGTTAACCATGTCATATTTTGAACAATGTCATGTCAATCTTTTTAAGAAGAATGAATGAAGTAATGACAACTTAGAAGATTTTAAAAAGTTAATTCTCAAATATATACTAGGTGATTTCTTTTATTAGTTATTTTTATAAAGTAGAACCGTTTTTTTTTTGTAACTTAGAAACATAAAGTGTGGACCTAATAACCAGCGTTGATTTTGCATTTTGATTTCGGGAATTTTTTTTTTTTTTTTCAAAAATAGTCAATACTTACCAAAAATGAGAGGAATTTCTTTGTATGGCTTAGGGAAAGGGTAAGGACGGCCGGAACGGGGACGGATGATTAGTGCGCCATGAACTGTGGCACGCAGATTAACTATGTGCGCGTGCCATAACAATGTACCTTCTTGTCCGGTGATTTGGAACCGATACGTGAAGTTGTTACTTGGTTGAATCGGACATTGAGTTATCATACCCGCGCCGTCCATCCATGAGCTCCGTTGAAACACTCCATGCCTATTTATGAATAACATCAACAATAAACAAATATTTAGCGCAAAATGTTCATTATTTTATGACCTATAGATTGAGATCAATAAGTAACTCAATTAATTACCAATGGATAGTTATATCGTAAGTTGAGTTGTTGATGACATGAACCACAAGAGTGTCGCCTTCTCTAACGTTTATCGTTGGACCGGGAAGACTTCCGTTAACAGCCGGTATCATTTGCTGCTTGCACAAAGGCTTCACCAAGACGTTTTTGACCTGTTGTTGACGCCGTCATTTTAAATTTCCATTTATAGCATAGTAAAAAGAATATAAGGTCACAGTTTGCGTTAATTTTTACGTTTAGAGTATACGTATATTTAAACAAATGAATCCGAAACCTAAACATCTTAAGTAAAATGTGTTATGTTAATAATTACAAACGTAAACGTCAAGCAAGTAGAAGGAAATTCCGTTACATTTTTGCCATTTACACACAAAAAGTTATATAATTTTATTACAAACGATTTTATTTTCTTGGAAAAAGATAATTTAAGAAAATGAATAAAGTGAAGATGGTAGTATATTCAAGGTTTTGAAAATCTGACCAAATTGAACCAGTCCGACTGTTGATTTGTTTAATAAACTAAATCTGGTTTGGTCTAAAACTTGGATTTGAGATAAACTAAAAAACCGGTTAAAAATAGATTAAATTGATGATCCTCAGATCAATTTAAAAACCTGATTCTCAGTTTCTAATTTCTGCAAACTTATAATTAATGTTTTAATTTGTATTTCAATATTTAATAAAAAAAAATTAAGAAAAGCTGAAAAAGTTAAAAAGGTTTTTTTTGTTAGCAACAAACTTACCAAAAATTACCTTGTAATTTACCATATATTTTTTTAACTTTTACATATTTTTAATTTATATAAACTCATTTTGTTTATGAATAAAAGATAAGTTTTTTATTATTTTTAAAACTTTTGAGTGGTCAATTCATTTTCTTTTTTCAGTGGTATGTAATATCCGTTGATCTAATCATGATATGTTACATCATTAATCAAAACCTATTTATCATCTAGGTGTATCATATCTTAGGGTACTGAATGAGTATATCAAGGGACCCTTGACGCTCCCTACGATCCATCGATAAATCATAAGCCTTCTGCAACTTATTTGCAGCTATTTGCTCTACATCCTTTGATCTCTAAGACTTCACGGTTTCTTGGATAAAAATTTTATCTCCATACCACTTTAGAGTGCATCATTTTTGGGAGATTTCTATCACTAGGTCTCTTTGGTGGAAAGGGAGAGCTTGTCACTGCCAATAAAGGACTGTATAGGCAGGAAGAAATAAATGTGTAGGTGTGTGACTATTGCAAGAAGAAATTTCACAACAAAGAAAAGTGCTGGATTTTCCATCCCCATCTCAAACCAAAAAAGTTTTTTAAAAAAAAACCAAGAGCCAATGAAGCGGTTTAGCAAGCTGGTCCCTCTACACGTTTCAAGGAGGTAGAAAGCAAGGCAATGGTAGCCATTCGTGCCTTCTTTGTGAATACTCAAGATGAGATGGTAAGGAGATCAGACCTTGATGCTTTCAATAAAGCCATCAAAGAAAGTTCCCTACTGTAGCTATTAATGCATTTGGGCATGTTAGACTTGGACATCATAATTCTTATGCATTAGGAATTTGGGATTGATGTTTCTTAGTGTTTATTTTTAGAACTATTAATGTGAAGCTTGAATTCTTAAAAAACATTGCAAATCTGTCTTTCCAAGATATATGACTATATATGAGAATTGTTTTAATTTTATTCATTCTGATGTTTGGATAGACCCTTGTGAATTGAGAAAAAATCAAAAATATTTTTTCACATTCATTACTGAAAAATCAAAGTATACTTGGCTCATATTTATTCAATCTAAGGATAGAGTTCTATAAGTTTTTATCAACTTTCAGCACTATTTCAATACCAAGATTAAAGTTTTTAGAACTGATAATGGTGGGGAGTATACGAGCAATGTCTTCAAACAAAACTTAGACAAACATGAAATCACTCACCATACTAGTTGTCCTCACACACTACAATAAAGTAGAGTGTCCGAAAGAAAAAAAAGCACTTGATGAAGGTGGCGAGATCCATGATCCCACATCAGTGTTCCAAAGAGCTTTTGGAGAGATGCCATAGTTTTTGCTTGCTGCCTGATTAACCGGATTCCAATCAAAATCCTCAACGATGTTTCTCCCTTTAGGTATTGAACAAAATTAAATCATATATTAATAACTTATGTTTGTTTGGTGTGTTTGTTTTACATTTATCCCAGGAGCACAAAGGAACAAGCTTGAAGTAAAGAGTGCAAAAGCCATGTTTATTGGCTACTCAACAACTCAAAAGGGGGAACAAGTGTTATATACAAGAGACAAGGAGGGTTATGGTATCTAGAGATATCAAGTTTGTAGAGGTCAAAGACTATTATGATGAAAACAGTCGGGACAACATGAAGGATCTATATCATCCACCCTCGAATCGAGCAATAAACCTCATAATCGTATTGGAAACTCTAGGTATAAGTCCACTGAAGGAGCTAGAAGGAAGAAACAAGGGGGTCAAATGCACATGTGGAACCTCTAATGCCTGGTAAAAAGATCCACCTTGATCATGAGGGGGGCACACAAGAAGAATAAGAAGAAACACATGTGCAACAAGATGATTGTGACTTGGAATAAGAAGGTGCTGATGTTCATGAACAAGCTGGACTGTTCTCAAGGTGTTCAAGAAGAAGAGGAGCATGAGAAAAATGTCCAACATATCCAATCTTTGAGAAGGATTACAAGGACCAAAGTCTACTACAACGCATAAGTTGTAACTCACTCTATTCAAGCGTTTTGCTCCCTAGATAACTTTTCCTTAGTACATCAAGTATTGTTTGCAAATTGGAGCAGGGACAGGTGCCAAAGACATGAAGAAGCCAAAGAGCATAAAGTATGGAAAGATGCAGTACGTGTTGAAACTAGAGCTATGGAATGCAACCACACTTGAGATGAGGCAGACCTTCCCAAAGATAAGAAAGTTGAGAGTTCAAAGTGGATGTACACTATCTAAGTACAGAAATGATGGAAAGATTAAGAGATACAAAGCAAGGCTGATGGTAAGAGTATTCACTCATATATACAAAGCAAGGCTGTTAGTAAGAGGATTCACTCAGACATATGAAGAGGATTATGTGGATACCTTTGTACCAGTAGCCAAACTTCACACGGTAAGGATCATTCTCTAACTAACATCGAATGAGATCTTTGGCAGATGGATGTCAAAAATGCATTCCTCCAAAGTGAGTTAGAATATGAAATCTACCTAACTGCTCAACCTGGTCTTGAAGATACGGTTACACCAGGTAAAGTTCTTCTCAGAAAGGCTATTTATGGTTGGTAACATTAACCTAGCATGAGTCTCACAGATAAAGGATTCAGAAAGTATGAGGCAGACTACACTCTTTTCACCTTTCCAAGCCAAGAAAATATCATTGTCATTCCTGTTTATTTAGATGATATTGGTGGTAGAACAGGTATCCAAGCTATTAATATATATCTTAAATCTGTTTTTTTTTTATATTAAATATTATGGTGAGTAAAGTCATTTTTAGGATAGAAGTGTACAGCGTTAAAAAGGGATTACTTTTATCTCAAAGGAAGTCCACATTTGATTTATTGTCTAAAACAGGAAAATTTTGAGCGAAGTCAGCCAAGACACCTTTTGAAGAAGGCCACAAAGTCATAAGAGAGGGAGAGATTGAGGACAAACTGTATAGGGACTTCAAGTAATATAGAATGATGGTTGGTAAACTAATATATTTAACCATTACCAGATCTGATATTTGCTTTGCTGTGAATCATCTGAGATAATACATGCAAAGTTCCAAAGTGCACCACTGGAACATGGTGGAAAGGATACTCAAGTATCTAAAAGGTACTCTGGGTCAAGGCATTTGGATGGGTTACAAAAAAAACTCAGAGATAGAAGGGTATTGTGATGCTGACTGGATTGAAGATAATGAGGACAGAAGGTCCACAACCGGTTATTACACGTTTATTGGAGGCAATCTACTTACTTGGAAGAGCAAAAATAAGAATGTGGCCGCATGTTATAGTGCTGAAGCTGAGTATAGAGTCATGATGAAGCTCACCAATGAGCTTATTTGGATCAAGGTCCTTTTTGACTCACCAAACCCGATCACCATACATTGTGACAACGAAATAGCTATTCACATTGCATCCAATTCGTTGTTCCATGAAATGACGAAACACATTGAAATGGACTTGCCACAAAATAAGACAGATGGTGGAGTGAGGAGTGATACTGCCATGTTACACAAAAAGTGAAGATCAGTTGGTTAACATCTTCACCAAAGCAGCTAACACCAAAGTTTATGAGTTCATCCATTCTAGATATGGACTGCCACAAATTGAGACAGATGTTGGAGTAAAGAGTAATCATGCCATGTTACACAAAAAATGAAGATTAATTGGATGACATCTTCACCAAAGTAGGCAGAACTAAGATTTGTGAGTTTATCCATTCTAAATTTGGACTAATACATTTCTAACGGTCATAAGTCCTTACACTAATAAAGTTTATTATCATTTTCCCTAAATATGGTATTTTCCCATGAAAGTTTGCACACTTAGAAATTTAATGAGGTAAATCTTTATATTTTCAAATATGATTTCCAGAATTTTTATGGCGAATTTTAAAAGTGAGTATTAAAATAAAACTCTAATGTAAATAGTAGTTATGGATGAACAATAAAAATAGTTTAGTAAAAATTATATATTTTAATTAGTTTATCTTATAAGATTTATCTTTATTTACACATTAATAAATATTATTTATATATTTAGTTCCGAGAGAACAAAAAAATTTTAAAATATTAATTTTCAGATCTAAATATATTCTTTCTTTTTTTTCTCTTTTCTTCTCTTAATTCTCTTTATTTTTTATTTTTAATCTTTTAATTCTAACATATAGTTAGTAATTAATTGAAATGTTTTCATGTTGATCATTTTTAGTTATTCTCAGTTTACTATTCAAATAAAAGAAACCATATCGATACATCTTGAAATTTTATAGCATGTTCGTTTTTAGAATAAGTAAATAAATAAGAATGTGGTAGAATCGAAAATACCTGAAAAACATGTTCGACGGTTGCTGCAGAAGCAAGGGAAGAACAGAGAAGAACTATGAGTTGGGTTGATAGATAATGAAAAAGACGAGGCATTGTTGATATAAGAATATTAAAACGCCTTCGGTAACCAAAAAGGGGTGAAGGGATGCCGTTTAGTTTAGTTAATTTAATTTGGCAATTGGATAATTTGCTGTGGTTGTGACTTTGTGAGAGAGACTAAGTATATATAGTAAGGAGATTGTGACAAAGTCTTCACAACGTTTCTCACGTTGCAACTTGCAACATTATAATATAATTAGATAAGGGATAACATTTTCTATACGAAAGGATAATATTATCTCTATGGGATATCAATCAAGTCACGATCTTGTTCATTTTCCTTTACTCTGCTAATGTAAATCATTTTAATTCATTGTAATTGCACTAGCTTAGTAAAGTCTGATACTCGTACTCTTGTATATATATTTATGTAATTGCTTTTGTGAATTATTATTGAGAAAGCTTTTCAACACACCACTCTGTTTTTTTTTTCATGGTATCATACAAGATCAGATCCAGAAAATAATTTATTCGAAGGCACATTATTATAATAATTGAAATATAAAAAGTTATATTAATAATAAAAAATGGTGAAGGTGACGCCGATCTAGATCTGAATCTGATGATCTTCGGTTGACGGTTGTCATTGGAATATCATTTCTATTCAGATATGGAGTGTGAAGATACTATGCTTATATTCTCAAATGGAAGCAAACGTTAAGAAAGACAGGATTCAATTAACGGGATTCAGCGAGGTTTTGCAATCTACGCAGCTTTGGCGAACGCTAACGCGATTTACGTGGCATCAAATCAATTTTTGATTACATTAGTTGTTTTACACTTCATCCGTCTGCACTGACGTGGCTACATTCCAACTGTCCGCTGTTAGTAATAACGATGATTAAATCTCCACCTTTTATTATGTGTAAAAGAGTACATTAGTTGATTAACAAATCTTGATGGGGTCTGCCATTGATCGGGTTTGGAGAAGCTTGTTTAAAAGGATTAATATGGGTGCAGTTTGCAGAGAGTCGAATCTTGTACCAAACAAACAGCTTCAAGTTGTTTATATTTTAAGTGTATCATTTCGCAAGTCTATTTGCTTAACAAAGCAAGAAGGAAAGAAGGTGGCTGTAAGAGCATGTCCAATAAGGCTCTATTTTTGTTTCTAAATTTTATATTTAGAATAAAATTATTTCCAATAACTACCAGTAACTTTTAGAATTTTCTATTTCGATATACTTTTATTTTATACTAAAAAAAAACTATACATTTTAATTTTATATTTAAATTTTTTAATAATAATAATAATAATTAATTTTATATTTAAAGAATATTAATTTTTAATAAACAACAATGATAATATATAATATTAAAGATAAAAAATCTCATTTTCATTTTGAAATGCTTTAGTTGATTAAAAAATGTATTTGATATTCAATTTCTTTGATGTAAGAATATTTCTTTCAATTTAATATATTTAGTTTTAAAAAGAAAAATCAAAAGTATATCTAATTTTTTGCCTAAAAAATAAAATGAATGGAAAAAATTAATATATTTTAAAAATATAAGATTAAATAAAAAAATAATAGTTAATTAAAATAGAGTTGACTATTGGAATAAAACTCATCTTTATATTTAGAAAACTCTATTTTGTGTGTAAAAAATAGAGTAAACCATTGGAGATGATCTAAACAATGCTTTATTGAAGATTATGGTTCCTTAGTTTGATAATTCAAGCTTAATCAACGGATATGGGAAGACATTGATTGGGAGGTGTACCAATCCTCAGAAGCACGACATGAAGATGTTGCTTTACCTGATTCATATCTGGGAAGTGGTGTTTCTAAGCTTTGTTTATTCATAGTAACATATATTTGATCGTGATGTATGGTTTTGATGGTTTTTTTTGACCTAATTTATATTGAATTTTATATAGAAAGGTTAAAAAAATTGATTTGGCAACATATATCATTAAAGTCTTTATGGTTGCACATCAGAAAAAAAATCCAGAGTAAAACATGTTTGACCTAGATTGGTAACCTACTGGGAAATCATTCGCAGTACCGTGTGAGTGAGGCCAAAACACAAAAAATAGTCACGTAATGATTGTAAGATCAGTATATCATAACTTTCGAGTCTTTCGCTCAACGATGTTCTAACTGTCATACAAAGGTGGGCCGATCCATATACCTAGTGAGATGATATGAGAGCTTAATGATAAGGGTTGTCCGGACAATATAAGATGGTATTGTAATCTGGGTATTAAAGAACATGAATTTTGATATAAAAATTATCTTCGTAAACACAGGCCTTTTCGTATTCGTAAGGCTCCTTAGAAATTATCTTCGTAAAGTTATTTTTTTGTTTCTTATTGGATTGGGTTTCACTTTTTTTTTTATACTTTGAAGTACGCATATGGTTCTCCTCTTGTTCTGGCTATTCTAGTCTTTCTTTGTAGAATGGCAGAGAGCTGGTTTAATCCTATAGGACACAAGCCAAGGAACCAGCTTTCTCTGGACATTATTTATGGTTTCAGAACTACTGAACATTTCAGAGCTTGCATTTTGGTAAAGGGTTTCTTTACACCGGTACTCTCTATTACTCTCATTAAGGAAGTCTTGAATTTAATGTACAATTATTGGTTTCACGTAAGGAACGGATATTATTGTAATATCCCGATTTTTAATATATAAAAACTCATGTGAAAATGTTAAAAGAATTGATTTGGCTACTTATATCACCAAAATGTAATCACATTTTCGGTTGCACATTCACAGAGAACTCCAGAGTTAAGCGTGCATGAGCTGGAGTAGTCAAATGATGGGTGACCTATCGGGAAGTCATTCGCGGTACCGTGTGAGTGAGGCCAAAACACGGGGAACGGTCTATCATGACTTTCGAACTTCTCGGTTAACGCATCGATCGTCGGATAGGGATGGACCGGTCCATAGACCTAGTGAGAGGACATAAAGGCCCATTGATAGAGGCGATTGGGGCATTATAATTATATTATTTCTCAATCATCCAGAACATATTTTGGTATTATGGCTTCTCTTGGGTTCAGTGTTGTTTTTCTGTAACTGAGTTTACTGATTTTGTTGGTTTATATTTTGATGATAATTTGACATATTTGGTTGGTTATGACAGCAAATTTTTTGGCTATGCGTTAATTCTGTAAATGGTGTGCTAAAGTCAATAAAAAATTTGTTAATATATTTAAAAAACAAAAAATCGTTAAGTTATTGAATAAAATTTGGTTAAATTTTGATAGTTACAATAAAATATTTTTGGATATTTCAGTTTTTTGGCATTTCGATTTTTTTATATTTAAATTAATTCATAATTTCAAATTTATATGTGTAATAATATATTTTAATCAAATTGTTTTGATTAACAGTCCTTTTTAAAATTTTAATTATTAATTTTTATTTTATTATAGTTTTTTCTTGATTATCCTTATAATAATTATATATTTACTATTTCATACTGTTTTCATTAATAATAATCCCAACATTATAACAAGATTTTATAAATATATATATATTTTAATTTTTCATCATGATTTTTGTTTTCTTGCACATATATTTCTTTCTTTCTTCATCATGTGAAATTTGGTATAAAGTTTTATTTATGTTATTCTTTTTATTTACTTTTTCTCCTATCATTTTTTTAATTTGTATTTTGATAATTGGCCATATATTTAATTATTTATTGATTCTATCTTGTGTTTTATAGTATTTTTTTCTCAAACTTTTAAACTATTTTTTTATAGTCTCATAATTTCTTTTGTACTTGTATTCAGATTAAATTATATGTGTCAATTTTAAAACCCCATAGAAAACAAAATGAAAATATTCATGATGTTTTAAAACTAAATCTAAGCTTATTTTATTCATATTTTAATGATTTGACTGTATGTTCATATTTTAATATTTTAAATAGTTAACTTTAACTTAAATGATATAATATTAAATAGTTCACTATAAATATATTTTAACTTTTTTTGTTTTAAATGATGATGTGTCACAAACTGGAAAATTCAATTAATCTATTATAGTATAATTTTTTTTTTTTTTTTAAATTTCACCCAGAATCTAAGACTATCAGCTACTAGAATATGTATCATTATACCTCATATTACTTTTTTTTTTACTTTTCATTTCATTATTACATTACTATTATTAAGAATAAAATGAAATTGAAATTTGATAAATAGGTCTTACGTAATTAATTAATACATTATCTGTAAAACATGTTTTTCTTGAAAATGACATGACTATAAGAGTCATATATTAGTTAAAGAAAGACACACTTAAACTTACAACTGAGTAATAGAAATAAGACATATAGATAGGAGCTAGTAAGACCTACATTTGTGAAACCGTGAAAGACTGTGTGAGAGTATTTTCATTACAAAGGTACTATATAGTATCTTTTAAGAGTTTGTCTTCTTTTATTTTATTTTAAGAAAAACACACTTAAACGTACCAAAAGAAAAAAATTTCTTTTCAAAATTTATTCGTTAATTTGTACTCATAATTTATTTTTTTAATACAATAATTTTTTATTTTCTGTGAGTTATAGTTTTAAAAGCCTTTTATTTTATATAATAAATGAAGTTTTGTAAGAAAAAATTTATGCACTTAATTTGTAACATATTCTTTTAAAAATTTCTAAGACTCTTCTAATTCAAAGGGTTTCTACTATATATATTATCATTATCTTAAATTTTTCACTATCTTACATAACATATTATAAAAGAAAACTATTTAGTTTTTGTATTCACCTTTTCAATGTGCGCTTTCAGTTTATCTTCTTCGCTGTCTTTTTCATTGATTTTGTCTTATTTGACTTGATACTGTCGAACTTTTTATCCTATTGATCCTAAAATTGTTATCGTTTTTACTTCTGAAGAATGGGAGGAGTTTGGTGGCCATTCTCTAAATAAGATATGTTCCAAAATTGTTCTTCTGATTTGGAGTGACAAATATTTACGGGCTGTGGAAGAGATATATTTTCCCTCAAAATGGTATATCATGTTGCTAGCAAAATTTGTGATAGTTTGGGTATAATAACAATCTTTTTCATTGTAAAAACCCCCCACTAAGATGGCCACCTTATGCATTATTATGACACTGACACAGAGATTCTTATTATTTAAAAAGGGATTCAACCATTTTCTCTACTTTACAGATAGTCTGAATTAAGTAAGTTTCATTTTTTTTTTCTTTCATTAGAAATTATGAACCTTTTTAATTTTTTTTTTCTAAATCATTTTTTTTTGCTGATGGTGGCTCACAAAAGCAATGACAGATGGTGTGAGAAGAAACTTTTTGAATCTCCTCAAACTAAAGAGTATGAGCATCATTTTCTGAATTCACCGCTCATGTGACCTTTTTACACTTATTTAAGGAAGAGCATAATAAATTAGTGAAAACTCGTGAAGCTGTTTTTGATGTTGTGCCTGTCACATCACATGTGCAGAAACTAAATCAAATGTTCAGAAACTGGAGGATAAAAATGTCAACGTTTTACTCAATCTCGAGGAAGTAAAGACAAGTGCTGATTATGGCCATGAATGGGAGCTGCGTTTTTCATAGAAGCGGGGCGGTTTTGTTGAACCACGTCAATTGTTACCAATCAGTAATAATTAATCAAGTGTGGTGCGTTTTTGATTTTTTTAATAAAAAAAATAAAAAATACAAGTGCGGTTCATTTTGTAAAGGAATACTGCATACCACATGTAACAGTAAATCCACATGCAGTTTGATGTGTTTTATGAGTTATAAGCGGTTTTATAACAACAAGAGCTTTTAAACTGTGCATTGTGTTTGCATTATGTGCTTATCTACTTGGATGTATTTATTTAAAAAAATAGAAATTACACTAAACATTTAGTTATTAATTATACATTTTACTTGAGTTTATTTTATTTCTATGTCATATTTTCTTTTAAAATCAGTTAAAAATTAATAAAATTAATCTACTTATTACAAAATCAAAATATTTCCCTTTATTTAAGTGTATATAAGTATCTTCTTAATAATGATTAGGAACATTTCTAAAAAATTAGATTTGAACAGACTAAAATATGCAATATTCAAAACATTTATTAATATCTTAATTTAATAATAGTTTATATAGAAAAATAGCTGTTTAAATTCTTAAGAATTCTATTAAAGTAATAAATTATTGACAACAAAACTATTATTATATTATACAAATATAACTATATATATATATATGAATTTTATTGCACATAAGTTTTGGTATTTATAAATAATAAAAATATTACATCATTTTATACTAAATGGAAAAAAAAAATATATACTAATATTCTTAATACATTTATTTTAAAAATACATTTATACTAATTATTTAAAATTTTATATAAATTATTATAAATTTATATAGTTTTGAACCACTCTTTATCCACTTTTACCATTCAAACATATTTTAAACTGCTAAATCCGCTAGATCCACACTTAAACCACTTGATCCGCTTGATTCACACTTGATCCGCTTGATTCACACTTGATCCGCTTGATTCACACTTGATCCGCTTGATTCACACTTGATCCGCTTAATCCGCTTGATCCGCAACGCTTAATTTACGTTCTCCATTCGGAGCTATGTGTTTTTCTTTCTGATTTTGAAGCGTGACTTTGGGATCTTTCAATATCAAAGGAATCTGATGTTTGTCCGGCTCGTAAAGAGAGTGAGGAAGGTGTACTGGTGTATTTAAATGCCATGCTAGACAAGGTTTGAAGTTATGTTGCCATGAAGAAGAAATATAGTTTTTTGAAATATTTTTTTATCAGGTTACTAGACAACAATAATAGAAAATATAAGATATATATTATTGGTTTTTAAGAATATTTATCATGGTGAATATTACATCATTTGGTGCAGAAACAACGAGGGTAGAGGAGTCCACGACAACGACCGCCTTTGAAATGCCCTGGCTCTAACTTGCGGCAGACGTACGAGCATCGTGATGATCTTAAACATATTTTTCTAAAGCGTGTGCTGTATTTCCCATTCATTCCTGGTGGCGGTTTGACTTTCCCGGGTTTTGCTTCCACCAGATACATCTCTAGAAAATAAAAATACATTTGATTATATTTATGTATATGTTCTTATAATACACCTGTAGAATAAAGTATATATATATAATAAATATATATATATATATATATATATATATATATATATGTAATTAACATATGTTTTTTCATAGATAATAGAAGCCAACCATATTTTATATGTAATTATAAGGTGGATATATATTGATTATATACATGAAATATAGATGGTTTTACATATGTGTATGAAAGTTTAGAAAATATTATGACATATATAATAAATCTGTGGCAACGAAAAGAGATCAGGAGAAGGGTTGAGACAAATGCAGAGAGGGTTTCATTTTTGTTAAGAGGATAAAGATATTATGAAATGTTTGGAGAGAGAAAGAGAAATTAGAGCTGTGTATGAAGTTAATGTGGAAGAATAAGAACTCAATATATATACATAGATTTACTATATGCATAAAATAAGATAAGTTGATCGATAAATTTAATTTTTGTGTTTGATATATTATTATTAATATTGTTTAATAACTTTTCTTTTGTACAGAAAATAAACTTGACCATATGAAAATACTAATAAATTTTACTCGTTGTTATATATTATCTATAGAATAGTGAAGAAAAAATATCTATTTAAGAGATATGATTGAAATAGTTTAATTTCTCTCTAGAAGAATATATATTTTTTTTTTGGTGTAATCTCAGTTGTTAGTTAACGATGATTCAAGACATTTTCAACAATGATATATACTTGTATTTTAGGAAAAAACATTAAAAATAACCTTTACTTTTTAAGAAGTCTCAAAACATGCATCATCTCACAAGCTTGGTGCTTTAAAAAAGGCTAAAGTTTGTAGTCGATTATTATTTCCCATTTGCATATTGATTTCAAAAAGAAAAAAAAAACATTTTAGACTGTGACTAATCATGCTATTGAAATCCCACAAACAACTATTTAAATTAACCACCAAAGAGTTTTCTACTTTTAAAAATATTCTTGAGTTATGCAAAATAATCTTTTCTTTCTCATCTTTTTAAACCCATGCTGTATCCACTATTTTATTTTATTTTTGATTAAGAAGATCTGATATTTAATTTCATCCAATCTTATGGAGGATACTTAAATTTATTCTCTTCTCTAGCATTCATTGATAAAGATTGACTTTCAGACAGTCTTCTTAAGATTTTAGACTCAACTTTACTTTTTTCCAGCTTTTTATTGGTTTGAATTATTTTAAATAATTTTTTTTCTTTTTCAATTTAGTGTAGAAGCAGAGACAATTACCACATACAAAAAGTGGTTGTTCGATAATCCTTTGAGATTAAAAAAGCTCATTTTATTCGCCACAAAATAAGTCATTAAAATGTTTTGTAAAAGGTTTGTGGATCTCAATGAAATATCTCAAGTCTCAAAGATGATAAATTGTTTCCAATGGTGTGAAAATAAATTGTTTCTCTATCTCTTTATTTATAAAACTAACTTCAGTTTGGAACCAAGTAAGATTCAAAACGATAACCACATTAGAAATTGGAATCTAACTTTTGATTTATTTCGCTTTAGTTTATCTTTCTCAATTAAAACTGTTAACCTCACCCGACTCACCAGAACTGAGAATTCGGAAATACTTTATCATTTGGAATTCAAAACTTGTGCTAAAGCTTTGAACTTCTCTGAAAACTTAGAACTTCTTTTTAGAATCTTTGGATCTTTTGAATTTCAGAATTCCCTTTAGATATCGAAACTTTTTCTAATTTTGAAATTCTTTGCATTTAGATTCGGAACTCGTTGGCTCCCTTAGATTAGAATGCCAAATTTTTCGAATTTTTTGGATTCTCGAAACTTTTTGTGATGAGGAATTTCTGTGATGTCGAGTGACGATGAGTGTGTATACACTCCCGGAGACAGCTGCACATTTCCAGAGATCGGTTGCGTACGTACCTCTTTCGAGGATTAAGCCGTCTCGTAGTTCAGGTTGTTTCGGTTATTATTTTTTTTTTGTGGCATCTCCCAAGCCGTGGAGATTTGAGCCAGAGCTGATGGCACCTGTTTGTTTTTTCAAAGTGTGGAACCTTTGTATAGGATGGAACATGCTTCTTTTTAAAAGAAAAAAAGTTTTCCATAGGCCGAAATTGATCTGAAAGTGTTCAATGAAGCAAAAGAATGTCAGCTAGATTAGGAGAAGAAGCCCTTACCAAGCCTGAGACCAGCTAGCAAAATACCGCTCCCCTCAGACCTTCTGGCCATCAATGTGTTCTTGGATGCAGCTTGGGATGGGACTTAAGGACATGGGGAATGAGGTGGTATATGGATGACGCCTCAAATGTCAGTATTGTTCATAACTATTTAAAATGATCCTTAGTGCCTTCTGCTCTTGCTGTAGAGGCACTTGCGGTTAGATCTGCTCTCTTTGATGCAGTATCTTTCAGGATGAGACGTTGCAATTGCTTCTCGGATTCATGTTCTCTTATCTCACTTCTCTCAGCAGGTGGCAATGTTATGGAATTTTAAGGGATCATATATCAGATCTATGTGTTGTGTGACACCTTTAATTCTATCTCTTTTAAGTTTATCCTCTCAAACGTTGTGGCCGACTCTTTAGCTAAGTCACTTTGTTATTATTGAAACACTCTATCTCTGTTTAAGGTTTGTTTTAGACTATTTCTAATGAAGACTATTTTAAAAAAAAATCAATTCTTTGTAACAATCTATTAATTATTTTAAATTTGGAAATAGTAAAGAGAAAATATTTAAGTAAGTCTATAATCCAACAGATATTCTCTAAAACTAGATAACAATAACAGAAAAGATAAGATATAATATTATTGGTTTTGAGAATAATTATCATGACGACGATGTGATGTGGTGCAGAAACAACGACGACGGAAGAATCCACGACAACGACCACCTGTGAAACGCTCTGGCTCTAAGTTACGGCAGACGAACCAGCATTGCTTTGATCTAAAGCACGTCCCTTTAAATTGTGTGCTGAATTTCGCAGTCCTTGCTGGTGGACGTTTGCTGAATTTCCAAATCTGTACTGCCTCCACTAGATCCTTATCTAGAAAATAAAAATATATTTGATTAGGCATTCATATGTTCTTATAATGAATGTAGAATAAAGTATACATATATAAAAATATATATATAGACTATTAACGTATAATTTTCATAAATAATAGAAGTCGATCATATACTATATGTTATTATTAGATGGATACATATAGATTCTATGCATTAAATGGAGATGGATTTACATATTAGTATGAATATATTATGATATAATTAATGAACCTGTGGTAATGAGAAGCATGAATGAGGTTATGAGAATGGCTGAGGTGAAACACAGAGAAAATTTCATTTTTGGAGATAGGATAGAGATTATGAAATATTATAGAGAGATAAAGTGAAATAATGGCTGTGTAGGAAGCTAATGTAGAGGAAGATGAAGTTAATATAGAGGTAGGGACTCACCACATATATACAATAAAGTAAATTGACTGAAAGATTTAATTTATTATATTTGATATATTATTATTTATATTTTATTAATAAATTTTCTTTTGTAGGGAGAAACTTGACCAAATAACCATACTAATAAATATAATCAATGTAAATATATTTAAACTTATTACTATATATTATCTATAAAAAGTTGACTAAAAATAAAATCATCTATATATATAAAAAAAAAGAAATGATCCAAAAGCTTAATTTATTTTTAGGAGAAACGTTTTTATTTTGTGTAATCTGAATTATTAATTAATGATGATTATCTAAAGACAGTTTGAACAAGAAGATACACCTGTATTTTAGGAGAAAAATGTTAACATTAACCTTCATTCTTGAATAAATCTCAGAACATGCGTCATCTCAATGTTATTTCAAGATATTTTTATATATTTAAATATAAAATTTAATATTTTCCTATTTATCATACGAGTCCTTATCTAATATGGTTATAAAATTGATGGTAAATATATAAGATTGACGATTTTTTTTTATTCAATTTAGTTTATAAAGTTATTAATATTTTTTTATATGAAAATGATGAAAAAAAAGAAAAATGATTATTGCATCTCCAAATAAACAAGACGTAAGTATTATATTTTTTTTTCAGTTTTGCATTCATATATCTCAAGATGATAATGTTTTCCTTATGTTCTTATAACGTCTCGACTATCACCACTAGTAGGCTTCATTTTCATTAATTCGATATGTAAACATACCATTTCTGTCGAAACATTAATCAAGAGGCTCAAAAACTCATAATATATTTAATTTTTAATCACCACATGATTTTCAACTGTATTTTAACTTCACTCATACAATACCCATAACCACTTCCCGATAGGTCACCTATAATTCAACTACTACAACTCAAACACGCTTAATTTTTGAGTTCTCTACGGAGAAATGTTCGAAAAGATAGTGTTATAAGTAGTGAAATCAATTTTTTAAAGAATTTTCATATACATTACCATATATCAAAAATCGGAATGTTATAATCACTCTTATTCATAGAACGCAATGTCATCGTTGCACACAAGGATTAATCATTAACTGCCTCCCATATTAGCACTAAGATGGCTAATCCTTTTTGATACCTTTTGATTACTCCTACCAGTAGACCCCATGTCTACTTAGTCGGTCTAAAGGTCCACTCATGTCCGATGGCCGGGATGTTAGCCAAGAGATTCGAAAGTCATAATATATTGATTTTGTAGTCACCACTTAATCTTTTCATGTGCTTTGTCTTCATTCACAAAGTACTGAAAACTACTTCTCGATATGTCATCCATCTTTTAACTTCTTCAACTCAAAACCACCTAATTTTTAAATTCTCTCTAGATAAATAACCGAAAAATAAATACACTTTAATAACATAAAATAGCTAAATCAAACATTTCAGTATTTAAAATTTTCCAAATACACTATTATATAAAATGTTACAATTCCATCACTAGCCCTGGACATATTATCCGGATCCAAAGATCCGATCCGGGTGGCTATAAGGTTAAGGTAATTTGCTTCTCTTAATTCAAGTTCATGGTTTCTTTTTCCTTGTCAAAGTTCGTTTGTTTTGAATTTTGTTTGTCAATTTAATTTGGTTTTGATTTGCTTTTAGCTTTACATTGAAAAGGAGGAGGAGGAGTAGAAGCAGTGCAGTGTGGCATGTTTGGAATTGGAACATGGATTAGTTTATTGTGTTGCTTTTAGTTTTTAACTGTACTTCAGTTTGTTGCTTCTTTGGAATGTTGGATTATTTTTTTTGTTTGGATTACTGTAATTGTTACTTGTTTAGTGTAATGACCCAATCTCGGGTAATTGGGAAAATTTAATTGGCTATTGTTATTCAATTATGAAGTGATTTTATTTTAATCACAGAAAAAGAAATTCCAAAAGCCCATTGGTGACGGAAACCTTAATCTAAGAATTCTATCTATAGATGACTATAAAAGTTTAAGTAAAAAATAGCTTATTTATCATCAACAAAAATTTTATTGAATTAATAAACATTTACTTGTTGTAAAATTAGAGAGAAAGAGACAATGAATTTCGTATGGAATTGTGTTTCTTATTGCATTACCATTTATATAAGGATTAGTACGTAAGAGAAAAAGGAAACTCTCTAATCCTAATGGGAAAAGGAAATTATGGTTTTTCTTTTCCTAACAATAAAATGAAAGTACATAAAAGATAATTCATAATACAATAAGGAATACTAATAGTTATAGCAATCCATCATTCAGTTTATAACACTCCCCCTTGGATGTCAGAACTATTAGAGTTCATAATACGCTTTGGATGTTGCCTCATTAAAACCTTACCCGAAAAATGCAGTGGGACAAAACGGTGGTGAAGGAAAAAGAGTACAACACATATTACTCCCCATATTCTGAACATCTCTGAAGGTCCTTCAGTCGTCGCATTCCAATCTGATAAATAAGCTTCCTGAAAGTTGAGGTTGGAAGCGACTTGGTGAATAGGTCCGCGGAATTGTCACTTGAACGCACTTGTAGTACTTGAACTTCTCCAGCTTTCTGCAAATCATGTGTGAAGAAAAACTTTGGCAAAATGTGCTTCGTCCTATCACCTTTGATGTAACCGTCCTTATGCTGAGCTATGCATGCTGCGTTGTCCTCGTACATGACGGTTGGTTCCTGTTTCCCTTCTGTCATCCCACAATCCACTCTAATGTGCTGAGTCATTAACCTAAGTCAAACACATTCACGGTTGGCTTCATGAATAACCAAGATTTCTGCATGATTAGATGAGGTTGCCGCAATGGTTTGCTTCTGAGATCACCATGATATGGCTGTTCCTCCATGGGTGAAGACATAACCTGTCTGAGATCGAGTAATGTGAGGATCCGAAAGGTAACCTGCATCAGCAAAACCAACTAAACCTTCTTTAGATTGGTTAGTATAAAACAGATCCAAGTCTTTCGTTCCTTGTAGGTAACAAAGAATATGTTTAATCCCGTTCCAGTGCCTTTGGGTCAGACATGAGCTAAATCTTGATAACAAGTTCACGGCAAAGGATATATATGGTCTAGTGTGGCTCGCCAGATACATCAAAGCTCCTATGGCACTGAGATATGACATTTCGGGACCAAGGACTTCTTCATCATTCTTCTTCGGACCAAACTGATCTTTCTTTAGATCAAGTGATCTCACGACCATGAAGCTAGACAATGGGTGAGATTGGTCCATATTAAATCTCTCGAGTACCTTTTCTGTATATGCCATTTGATGCACAAGGATTCCATTATTAATGTACTCAAGCTGTAATCCCAAACAGAATTTTTGCCTAGGTCTTTTATTTCGAATTCTTTCTTTAGATATTCGACTGTTTGAGTGATTTCCGCAGAGGTTCCTAGAATATTCAGGTCGTCAACATATACTGCAATGATTACGAACCCCTTAGCAAATTTCTTTATAAAGATGCAAGGACTGATGGGGTCGTTTTTATAACCCTCTTTCACTAAGTACTCGCTTAGTCTATTATACCACATTCGAACTAATTGTTTCAATCCATAAAGAGATTTATTCAACTTAATACAATGTTATTCTCGAGAACTTCTCTTATCTTTGAACTCAATACCCTCTGGTACTCTCATATAAATTTCACTGTCCAGTGAACCATATAAGTATACGGTCACTACGTCCATTAGCCGCAAATCCAATTCCTCTGTTATGGCCAGACTTATTAGGAACCGAAAAGTAGTATCATCCACCACGAGGGAGTATGTCTCCTCATAATTAATGCATGGTCTCTGTGAGAATCCTTGTGCAACAAGCCGTGCTTTATATCTCACGAT
>OVBI01001553.1:0-32221 GCA_900406495.1 Sisymbrium altissimum
TGGGGGATGGAATGATGGGGGTAGCAGTGCCGAGAAAGGCTCGCTCAGGTTTCATTTTTGACTTTTCCTAATAGAAAGGGGCACTCCATCTGATCTCTCTCTTCCTCTGACTTCCTTTCCTCGGCGGTTGCAGCATGTATAAAGAGGTCGCATGAGTGCCGGACTTCCTCGGGAGATGACCGCCCAAGACCTCCGAGTTCGCCGGGCTTCGAAGTTGTCTCGCCGTCTTCCAAGGTCCTCCGGATACCGAAGGCACCGAGATCATCGGGTACGACTGAGGAGGACTTGGAGATTGAGATTGAGATTGCACAACTTCTCTCTGGCCTCAAGAAACAACACCCTCTTTGCTCTAAATCCTCCGCGGTTACAGGTATTACCTTTGCACTTTTGATTCTTCTTTTGATTCTCACAATTTTAAACATATCGCTGCTTCATTCATTTGCAGTTCCCAACACCTTCAAACCGGAAGCTGATGACTCTTCCGCACCTCTACAAACTCCACAAACATCGGAAAAACAGAGCCTAGATTCATTCGATTCTGCGCTTTCTAAAGGGTAAATACATCAACAATTACAGTTTTATGATATCCTCTTCATGTTTCCATTTCTCATGTCTCTTTTTCTATTTTTAAAACTATAGAGACGAGAGTAATTCCACTTCTAGTAAGCTCCAGATTGATCTGATGGTGAGAAATCTTTTCCTCTACTATTTTAGCTACCGTGGATTTTTCAGTGTTACTAAACATCTATCTTTTCTGTCAAATAGGTTCCTCCAACAATGCCCTCCTCGCCTCACAGACTTTCTCTTCTCCCCTTGGTTTCTCATTCTATTCTTACTAAAGATGATTCCAAGGCAAGTCTAGCTTTAATAAGCCTGTCCCCCACTTTGTGCTTTAATAACATTGTTTCTCTTATGCTCCATGCAGCAAGATACTTCTGTAAAGAGCAAAGAAAACATTATTCTCCAGAAACGCGAATGGTTGAATCTTGATCTACAGAGTCTCAGCCAAGAGACCGCCAGAGATTCTACCCTAAGGTTACAAAATTTGGATTCGACCCAACCTCACCAGCCTTTATCTGGTAATCTACCTTCAATGTGATTATGATTCACCATCCAAGCTTTGCCTTCTAAAGTTGATCATTTTTCTACGATACACTGATTTTGACCAATCTTTATCTCAATTTCAGCTCAGCAGAGTTCAGTCATACCTTTGACGGTAGCTCTAGGCGCCTGGCCTAGTGGCCTTCCTCCTCCTCACGGGTGAGTTCTCAAAGCCCTCACTTGTCTTAAGTTGTCTTGTGCTATAGCTTAACGGTCAGATCCTATAATGAATTTTTTTTTTTTGGGGGGCAGATATGTACCCCTGATCCAGAATGGTAAACCTGTGGATGGGACCAACGGATCTTTTACATTAGTGCAGGTATATGTTGTTGTAGTCGCATTTGTTCCTTAAAAAAGATGTGTTGTTTCTTCTACTGGTTCGGACCATGATTTCTTAACAAATGCAGGGTGCTCCATTTTCTGCTTCTCAGCCTAGGCCTAAAAGGTGTGCCACACACTGTTTCATTGCCCGGAACATTCAGCTACATCAGCACTTTGTCAAAACAAACCATCTTCCTCAGCCAAGCCAAGGTCCTCTTTATGTGAAAGGTGGTGACTTGAGGCCAGCCGCTGGAAACACACCCTTGGTTGGAAGCTCTCCTATTCTCTGTTTAAACTCTCAGACACAAGACAGGGTCGCGGTTAATGTTTCTGCGCCTAAGGATAAAGCCTCTGAAAGTGGTCGCTTTGCTTCAACCGTACAGAAGAAACCTCAATTACCCCCTGCATCTAGTAGTATAGTGGTATGTATATCCTTGGCTCGAATTTGTGTTTATCCCGTTGCATTTTGATTAAAACTGAAAGAGTGCTATCTGGTTCTCCTGAATAAAATCACTTTTCTCTCTTAATGCAGCCTGCTCAAGCTTTCATCTTCCCCACAAACCACCATTTGCAACCGGTCATCGTTGCTTCTAAATCACCTGGCCCAACAAATAATCCATGCGGGGCTGTTTGTACAACATCCGTCAATTTTAACCATCCTAGTTCATCCGCCAGCGAAGTTTCTGCTCCATACTTTACAGTTCTTCCAAACAATGCATATTCCTTTCAACTCTCTCCAACCGTCAGAGGTGGGAGTCCAAGCCAAGCGTTGCCTTTCTTCAATGGGTCCTTTTATTCGCCGCAGATGTTCCAACCTTCCCAGCTTGTGCAGAAACAGAGTCAAGCCCAGAGGGAGACAAAGGCAGCAAGCTGCTCCTCATCATCACACAGGCAACCGCAACTTCAAGTTAGTGTGAATACTCTTTCAAGCCAAGCTAATGTTCAGAAACACCGTCAACAGTCTCAAAAGTCAGAGGCTAAAGCTGGAGATAACTCAGATTCAAGAGGTAGCCACACTCAGAAAGGAGGGTCATATGGCCAGATCATGACTGCCCCTATGCAGCCACAAAACTTTTCCTTGTCATTTGCCTCTTTCGCCGGTGGTTCTGCCCCTGCGAATCTGAATTTCTCTTCCAATGGCTACCATTTCGTATCTGCACCTCCCATTGTTCACCAGAAAAACCATCAGGCAAGTGAGTCAAAGACGGGAGGTGGAAGCTGTTCAAGCAATGCGGAGGACCCGAAAAAGACCCTTACCGGGAGGCTTCCAGCTATGAATGGACAGACGCTGGTTTTTGACAACCCATCGAGAACCCTCAACTTTGTTTCTGGTACTTGGCCGCCGCCTGCACCAACAACAGCAAATGGAGACCCTTCAGTGTTTACCCATCAATTTACGCAGAGGCAGCAGCAATCTGGTCGGAGTAAAACCACGACTCATTCTCAGGCTGACTCTGTTCCTGCCACGTCATCCCAGAGGAAAAACCCTGCAACCTCATCACTCACGTCGTGCAATTCCTCAAATCTCAAGCAGTTCAAGTCTCAGCAGCAGATAAGAACACACGGACAGACTCAGATTTCTTTTGCGGCACCATCAAAGTCGCAACAGGGGAGATCTGGTGGTGGCTCTTCTGCTACAGTCACAGGGTCTGCTTCACATGGAAAAGCAGCAAACCCGAAGGTCAACAATAGCAAAGCCTTGCCGCTATCACCTGTTCCGTATTCAGCTGTACACGCACAGGACCCGACAGAGAATTTAGCTCCTGGTTCGACCCCAAAATCCTCTCCAGTTTGTGGGAGGAACGTGCCACCGATCATAACTTCGTGCCCGGGACATCTGTCTGAGCTAAAGTACTAGTTTCATCGAAGCAGGCGTATAAAAGTCACCATTTTTGCAGTGTCAATAGCTTCGGATTTAAACAATACCCAGATGAGGTGGTAATAAGGACCGTAGTTGTTAGTGACAGTAAGTCTTCTATAGGGAGCGAACACTTTGGGTCGGTATCTTCGTATAAGGTTTCTCTAAGATGTTTCAATGTTTTAATGGGGGTGGTCGATTTTCTTTCATTATGATTGTTCTATTGTACATATTTAGACTAACAAAACCCATACCTCAAGTAAGCAATTTTATTTCAAATACAGTCCTCAACATTATCCCGTATATATATAGAGAATCCGATAACAAAGGCCACCAAACTTGGTTTTATTATATTTTTTTCTTCTGAATCTCATGAGCTGCTGCTAGTTGTTGTCGACGGCTAAAGAAACCACATTGTCTAGAAAATCTTCTCTTGCATTCTTATCAAACGGTTCTTCACCAATGTACAAGTCTAAGATTGACCTACACAAGAGTTTGCTCTTCACGCTCCCTACATGGTTTCCCTCAACTGAAAGAAAAGACAAAAACAATAGAAAAAAGAGTTTCAGAGACGATTAACATCAAAGTCATAAGGAGAGATAGAGAGCAACTTACTGGCTACGCTGAGAACATGGCCTGGTTCTTGTGTCAAATCAATAGTGGAACTTGTCGGAATCTTATACTCATCTTTAAACAGGCCAGTGAAGCTACAAGTAACAAGATCAAAGTAAAGAAAACAAAATTCAGAGACAAAACGGAATCGAGTGAAGATTTGTTAGTACCTTTGAAGCAACTCATGGTTGTCCAAGCCACCAAATTTCTTGAGCCTGTTACCGACAGATTCTTGGAAAGCATTGCGGACGGAACGAATGTTAAGTTTGCTGTAGACAATCTGTAGCCTTATAGTCATCTTTATATCGGCTTGCATGAGATGATCCAGGAACCCCTGGTCTCCCCTGAGCTGAGAAGCTGCAAGATTTGCGTATTTCTGACCGACGAGTTTCTTCACGTCATCACAGTCAGCATAGATCCCTAAGCCAACAAAGAAAAGCACATGAACTCTTATAGCATTATGGAAAATAGAGCATTTTGGAAATTGGAAAGCAAAGCAACGAGCGGGGTCCAGTTACCGAATGCGTAGACATCGATGTTCTTCAATCCCAGCACGCTCTTCTTCCTCAGTCCAACACCGAGTAATCGCCGGGAATCTCCGATTGTAGCCGGAAACGAGAAACCAGACTTAGGTTCAACAACGGATTCGGAGCTAGAATCGGCTAGAGTTATAGATCCCCAAGGTAACAGAGACGAACGGTGAGATGAGAAGACCCAATCCAGAATCGGAAGACTCGGATTCCGCGACGCCGCGATCGCAGCTCCGGCGGCTGCGGCGCCAACGGTGACGGTCACGGTCACGGCGACTGCGGAAACGGAGAACCTCGAAGGTGGTTTAGGGACTGAGGGCTGAGAAAACGAGAAAGGGAACCGAAACGAAACCATCGTCTTTTTTTTGGTAGTTAGGTGTGAGTGAGAGACCACTTCAGTTTTGTTTCTTGTCGTGTCTTAACTTTCTTTTTTTTTTTGTTTACTCTCACTCTCACTCTCACACACACCTTTGTTATGATTCAGCGACCACAACTGCTGCTCGCTCGACCAAGTTTGGGCTTTCACGCGTCTGCATTGGCCTTTTCCTAATCTTTTTCTTTCTAAAAAGGCCGATGCTCCTTCACAACCCATTTCACCCTCGTTTTGTTTTCCACTTCCTTGTCTTTGGAGGCTAAAGGAAAGGTAAGGCACCTTTTAAGTAAACAGAAACGTATACAAGTAAACAACAACAACAACAACAAAAAAAAGAACTGAGAAAATGATTCAAAACTGCTGTTTCATCTCTTGACTAGATCTGAGTACATCACATAACACTTATAGAATGACTCAATTCTCTACAAACTAGCTAGCAATAACAGTTCATACATCATGAATAGGGAGAGCATCGAATCTATTTGTTAGCTCAATTTGGTGAGGTGTTTGATCTGTATGTTTTGCATACATAAGGTGTGATGCACTCCTTTTGATCAAAGTAATTGTTGCAGAGACAATGGAGCAAAGGTGGATTATCGTTTTGCTTCAATGGACGAAGGGGATCTATTCCTTGATGATTCATCATCACAATGCAACAAAGTAAGGAGACTTATAAAACCAACTTCGAAAATTTAAGAACTAAGGTGGTCTTGACTAAATCATTTTTTGGATCTTTAAACTATTAAACTGATCAAAAGAATTTTTTTATATTGTAATGTGGTTCTATATTATAAAATATAATGGAATTAAAAACAAAATATCTTTTGAATGATAGTTTACACTATCTTTTATTCTAATTTTTAAATAGGAAATTTAGAAATTCAAATTCCCACATACATAGTATATATATAAAAGAAAAAATAATGAAAAGATGATATACCCTACTTCAAGAAAAGAGGAAATAGAGATCATCATTTTTATTTGGTGCAACAAAAAAAAAGGAAAAACACTTCACTTGGCACTTTTGATTTGGTAGCTTTGCTCGATTTGGTCACCAATGGAAGCCACAGCTGGGAATAGGAAGCTTACAACTATCTATAAGACAGAGAACCAAGTTTTGTTCTTTTCCTTTCAGATTTGAAATAAACCAACACAGACAGTCTGGCTTTATCAGTTTTGGATTAGGACAACACGTTTTCAAAAATTCATGAAATTGTGGAATATTATACATTGTTCCGCATTTCTTAAGCGCATTCATATCGCAATGAGCAAGACCGGCAACTTTGAACGGAGTCAAAAATGATGTCAACAATATAACAAAGGTGATGGACATTGCCCTAATGTTCTTCATGTTTGATTGATTAGAACTAGTGAGGAACTAGAACAATTAGTTTTGGAGAATATGTTATATGTTTTGTTTGTTTGTTCTAGGTCTTTAAATACGAAACTGAAGCCGATGATTGGTATCACACGTGAAAAATTTGGAAGGTATTCTATTTTAAGAATCCAAAATTTTATAGCCTTCTAAATTTAAATTTACAATTCAATTAAAAAAATAGTAATTGACTTATTTAAAAAATTAATTCAATAAAAATTAGGCGGAGCCACAAGATCACAAATCTATCAGTAGCATTTGGTTGATGGGGAAGCAGACATCTGGATTCCTTATGGCCTAAATGTCCACACCTTCCAGATTTAGATGGAATCCAAGTGTATTCAACAGATTCCTTATGGCCTATTTGATCTATTGCAGCAATCCTATGAGGAAAAGGCTTATCTAATTCAACTTAGCTTCTCCCATTAGAGTCGGATCTAAGCATGGTTTATTAGAGAGCATAGGTGCCCCTAAACCTGAAGCTATCCAACTAATTCCCCAAATTGTATAAAGGCAGTTTGGTATGTTTTTCAAAGTGACCCATACCAACATCAATATGCCAAAGTCTTGTCTCTAAAACCCAAGCTCTAGTTGATTCCTCACCTAATTTAGGAGAGAAGATGTTACACTTGTTACCTCCAATCTGGTTAGCAACAGCGTGACCAAGACCTCCTGATGCATCAAAACATGGTTTCGGATTTAAACCACACGAGTACCAAGTGACGTAGTGCGATGAAGATTGCGGATTTTTGGATCCATCTTTGCTGTCCAAGGAAACTTCAATTGACCAGTCAACTAAATTATATTTTCTTTCCTTTTTTCAAAATTCCAAATAAAAGAAATGTATTAATTAAATTATGTATTCGAAAAAAATTGCTACTAAGAAAATAATGTTATTCTAGTAAAAAATTTTAAAATTGCTACAATAAAATTGCTACTAATTGAAAAATGGTTTCTTACAAAAAAAAAATAATGGTAAGAAAATTGGTACAATAAAACTGCTACAAATTTAAAAATGGCTGTGTTATGTTGTATCAATCATCTTACATAGTTTTGATAAATTTGGAATAACTTTCTAATTTATTTTAAGTTTCTTTAAATTAATATTAATTTTAAATATATATATTTTTAGTATATCTAGTTTTAGTTGTATATAAATTTTACTTTTATAGCATTTTATTTTGATATTTTTAGTTCAATATTTCTTATTTATGTCAATAAGTACATATTATAAATAATTAGAAAAATATATTGCTTAAAAATATTATATTTTAATTTAATTGTAGATAAAAATTTATTATATTTATAAACATTTTTAAAATAAATTATATATATATTAAGTAATTTATAAAAAAAAAAATTTGAACTAATTCCTATGAAAATTTTATTTTTATCAATAATTCATAAAATAACAAAAATTTCTTTTTCGTTCTTATTTTTAAAATATCAACCCATATCCTACTTCTATGTTAATGATATTTAAAATTTTCTTAATTGTTACGGACATCATTTTTTTTTTTGACAAATAACCTAATAAACTTTATATACACCATATACACTAAAACCTCTTTAAATTAATAATATTAGAAATTTGGAAATTTATTAATTTATAGAGTTACTAATTAATGGATAAATTAATATTTATCAATTTATAGAAAAAAATTATTTTAATCCATAATACTTTTTAGTTTTTATTCAAAAATAATACATTTAAAGAATTTTGTTTTAAAAATGAATTTACTAATAAAAATGATATAAAATTTTTTTAAGTAATGAAGATGAAATTTTTTATTGTAATACAGTAGATTTTAATAACAAATATTAAGTATCTATGTAAAAATGATATATGTTCTTAAATTCAAAACGTATAAAAATAATAATTACAATCCGTAATGATGAAAATGAAATTGAAAATAATATTACAATACATTTGAAAGCATTTAGTAATAAAAAATAATCATTATGTCTAAAGTTTTTTATAAATTTTGAATTCAGATCTAAAAGATAAATATTAATAAAAAGTTGGGTACAATAAATAAAAATAAAGATAAAACATTAATGAGATTTTTAGTTTAAATAAAAAAACGTCATACTCATATTTTAGTATATTATCTTAGATATATATGTAAAAATTTATGTAATTATTAATTTATAGTTTTGTTGAGACTATATATTTACATAGGAATTTAAAAAAAATTATTATCATATTACATTATTGAATTTGGTTAAATTTTATAATAGTTTAACTTGAGACCAGAGAAATTTTTTATTTTATAATAATTATTAATTTATCAAATATTAATTTATAGAAATTCCACTGTACTGATTGACTTACACCTATAAAACTTTATTTTTTAGAAATTTGGGAGAGATTATAGACCAAAATATTTTAGATAGAGTTTTCGTATTTATAGTGGATATGACTATATTAAAACAAAATAATATTTCTAATGAATTAGCTAAATATATATAGATTAGTCTCTATAAAAGTATCATTTTTATTGATAAATTAATTAAATAACAAAAGTTTTTTCTTCATTTTTATTTTTAAAATATCAAACCAAATTCTACATCTATATTAATGACTTTAAAACCTTTTTTTTTTATGGTCATAGACATTATTTTAAAATTTTTTGACAGATAACATAAAAGAATTTTATATATGTCATAAACTAGTGAAATTAAGAACGATGAAATCTCATTTTTGGAAATCCGGTATAAACCACGATTTGGAAATAAAGTGGTCTTATAGGTGTTAATTCTTTTCTTCCAAAGGAATTCACGTGAGGCCACTATTGGCGTCTTATCTTTTTTGTTCGACTGAGGTTCATTTGGAAAATGGAATCAACCAAACTTGTCTTTTTCACGACACCAAGATTTGTTTCCTAGCAAGAAGCCCAATACAGCCTAAATTTGGCCCATCTACCACTGACCAAATCTTCGACCGTCGATTATGGCATCGACGGTGTAAGACGCGATCACTCGATATTTTTAGAAACTGGCCACAAAATATCGCCCTTTCCTTTTTAAAAAAGTTGCGAGAAGATAAATCAGTCACAGAAGGCGAAGAAGGGTTTAAGTGAAGGAGAAGGAGAAGAAGCAATGGAGAAATCATCAGACATCCATTTCCCGAAATTGGAGAAACCTACAGGCAAGAAGCAAACAGCGACGGCTGTTGTGGGAGCTTTGGCGGTCGTATGGTTGGCGGTAGAGTTCGTGTTCAAGCCATTGTTCAAGAAACTTAACTCCTCAAAGGACGATTCCGACGATGCCACAGCTCCTCCCGCTCCCCCAGCTCCTCCCACGTCCGATGCCTGAAAGGTGAGAGGGAAGATAGCCTCTGCGGGAGAAACGTGGAGGTCTTATAATTACTCCAGTAATCAAATAATATTTTTATAAGCAAATGTTTTGTGTTGGTCTCTTGTTTGTTTCTTGTGTAATAATATCGTTCGATTTTTATTGCTTTTGACGATGATGTTAAATAATCTCGCTTTTCCTTTTTTTTTAAAATAAAAATCCGGAGACGGAATAATAAAAATGTACTTGATTTCGTTTTCCTAATTGCCCGCCTACAAAATACCAGTAAATGATTAATGAGCCATTTCGTATTCCTTCTTCTTTTTTAGTAATATCAGTCTGTTCATCTCGTGTTCCTTTCTCTTAGTATCATCAGTTTTTTTTTGGTTTTGTTCCAAAGAATTACGTTTTGAGTTTATTTTTGGCTGTTGCTTGTGGCAACATTGTTACTTACTACGCAGACTGTAAATAGATTCGCAAAAGTATTATCCTCAACATGATAAGAAAAAATGGAAAAGAAATCAGTAAACATAAAAAAGGAAAAAGAAATATTAATGAGAAAACTGAACATTTCGTTCATTTGTATTCAAACAAAAGCGAGAAAGGAAATGATAACTTGTGTATTGAAGAGAGTGGACGAAAGTAAACGGCGTGGAATGGGCTACTTGTGTATTGAAATAATGGAGGCCCAGTAAGAGAAATCCGTGAGGCCTTTGATAAATAATAATAATAATAATAATAACAAGGTTGGGTCAACCCGAATTGAAGTGTGGAGCATCCATCGACGTAGATGAATGAAAAGAGATTAACGTCATCATTAGGCTCTTTGTGTATCAAAGCGGATGATATGCTGGGTGGATTCGGAGGAAAGTCATCTGGCGGAGGCCGTAAAAGCCTGAGAGTCGCCGTCGCTGGCGAGAAAGGAACCGGAAAATCCAGCCTGATCTCCGCCGTGGCCTCGGAAACTTTCCCAGACAATGTCCCGCGCGTACTTCCTCCGACTACTCTTCCCGCTGACGCTTACCCTGACTATATACCGATCACCATCATCGACACTCCCTCAAGGTATCGAGAGATTGAAGTCTTTGTATGAATGGAAGTCTCATGATCGATCTTCTCATTCTTAGATTTGCTTCATTGGTATTTGGTATGTGTAGCATTGACAATAGGATAAAGCTGATTGAAGAATTCAGGAAGGCTGATGTGGTCATTCTGACGTATGCTTGTGATCAGCCTGCTACGCTTGATCGCTTGAGTTCTTATTGGCTCCCTGAGCTCCGCCGTTTAGAGGTTTCATTCTTTGTTATCTGTTTATGCTGCGCTTTCTCCCTCACAATTATATTCATTTCATAACTCTGTATCTATAGATCAAAGCACCAGTCATTGTGGTTGGCTGCAAGCTTGATTTACGTGATGAACGCTCTCCCGTCAGGCTCGAGGACATTATGGCCCCCATCATGAAGGACTACCGAGAGATTGAAACCTGTATCGAGTGCTCTGCCTTGACCCTTATTCAGGTCTCCTCTTGCTTTTTTTTTTATGTGATTAAACCATCGTTGGATCCCATCACTCATTGATTTTTCTTTCTCTTTTTTTTGTTTCTCAGGCCCCTGATGTTTTCTATTATGCATTGAAAGCAGTTCTTCATCCAACATTTCCCTTGTTTGATCAAGAAAAACAATGTTTGAAACCTCGCCTCCGCAGAGCTGTCCAACGCATATTCAACCTTTGTGATCATGACTTGGATGGTGCCCTTAATGACGCCGAGTTGAATGATTTTCAGGTTCCCCTTTCTCTTTTTCCCACTCATAGATTGATTCTTAGAGTTCCTCATCTCTCTCTCTCTCTCTCTCTCTATAAATACGTTGCTGCCAATTCAGGTAAGTTGTTTTGGCGCCCCGCTAGACCCCGTTGAACTTATGGGGGTTAAGAGAGTGGTACAAGAAAGGCAACCTGATGGAGTCACTGATCTTGGTCTCACACTTCCGGGTTTCCTTTTTCTTTTTTCTCTCTTCATTGAGAGAGGTCGCCCTGAGACTGCATGGGCTATCCTACGCAAATGTGGTTACAATGACAGTTTGGAACTCAACACCGAGTTACTACCTGTTCCAGCAAAGCATTCTCCTGATCAGGTATCTCTTCTCTTAACTACGAGCATTTCTCTAAATTGCTATGTTACTTGAAGGATGTGACCAACTGCCTCGCCTGCTTTTATATGATTTTTCCATTCTTTTCCTTGCAGAGCATCGAGCTAACAAATGAAGCTATGGACTTTCTCAGTGGAATCTTCCAGTTATATGACCTTGATAATGTGTGTATCATCGTTTCTCTAACTATCCAACCTTTTTTTTGTTCTTCTGTATCACCTAAAAAGCTTGTTTAATCCTCAAGGAGCTGTCCTAGTTCTTTATAGCATTCTTCGTTTTACTGCTATTTAGGATGGAGCGTTACGGCCAGATGAGCTAGACGATTTGTTTCAAACAGCTCCAGATAGGTATTTTGCTGGTGATTGCTTTTTATGCGATTCGTTGCTAATTCTTAACTCTGTAATCTATGGTTATCACCTGTTTTTCCAATGTTTATTCAGTAACTTAACCTTCTTTCTTTAAAAATATGCTTTTACATTTTCAGTCCTTGGCTTGAGGCTCCCTATAAAGATGCCGCTGAGAAAACACCAGGCGGAAATTTGACAATCAATGGGTTTCTGTCTGAGGTTTGTATGCTTGCTGTCGTATTGACGCTAAATTAGAATAATGCTATTCATTATCGCCATTATCAACTGTCAGATGCAAACATTCTTCACCATGGCTAATTATGCTCTATGTGTTAATGCAGTGGGCTCTAATGACGCTACTAGATCCTCGGAAAACTTTGGCAAACCTGATATACATCGGTTATGGACACGATCCTGCTTCAACATTTTCTGTTACTGGAAAAAGATCCATTGATCGTAAGAAGCAGCGAACAGAAAGGAATGTGTTTCAGTGCTTTGTATTTGGCCCTAAGAAATCTGGAAAGTCTGCACTCCTCGATTCTTTCGTAGGGAGGTAAACTAGTTCTAACATTGCTAAGTGCCCCGTTTTATTCTGTGTCATCTTCAGCACTTTGATTGTTTATATGGGGTTTACTCGTGTTACATTCTCTAAGCTGTGTTTCAACTCCAGGAAATATTCGGACAGGTATAAGGCAACAATGGGTGAACGATATGCAGCAAATGTCGTTGATCAGCCTGGGGTAAGTAGCGATGGTCTGAAATGTTATGTTCTTTGTCACATGTGGATGTGTAACTGTTGTATGAATTTTTCAGGGTTCTAAGAAAACACTCATATTGCGGGAAATGCCAGAAGAAAGAGTTAAAAAGCTTCTGGCAAATAAGGAATCGCTGGCAGCATGTGATGTTGCTGTGATTGTCTATGACAGGTTAGGTCTCAGAAATTCTTTGCACCTCTTCTTAGGTAGGTGTGGATGGACATGATCAAAAGAAGAAAGATTGGGATATATTTTTGCAGTTCGGATGTGTACTCATGGAAAAAAGCGAGGGAAATATTGATGGAGGTAGCAAGGAGGGGAGAAGAGAGCGGTTATGGGACCCCTTGTCTTCTTGTTGCGGCCAAAGATGATTTGGATCCATATCCAATGTCGGTGCAAGAGTCTGATAGGGTAATGCATCACGTAACCACCTTAATAGCGTATGATTGGATATGATAATAGGTATTGATTATTCGTCACTCGATAGGTTTGCATGGAATTGGGAATAGACATCCCAGTGTCAGTAAGCATGAAAGTTGAGGAGCCAAATAGTCTCTTCCGAAAAATAGTGAGTACAGCAGAGAACCCTCACTTGAGCGTTCCAGAGACAGAGTCAGGAAGAAGAAGCAAGAATATACGTCAAGTCGTGAATAGCTCACTCCTACTCGTCTCAGGTTCTTCTTCTTCTTCACAAACCTGTATATAATGCTGAAATATTGAATCATATAAACTTATTATTATGTTTAAAATGGCAGTGGGTACAGCTCTAGGTTTTGCCGGGTTGGCAGCGTACCGTGCTTATTCCGCAAGGAAGAATGCTTGAAAAGGATTTGATTTGCCTCCAAATTATAATTATCAAAGTAGTGCATCTTTTCTTCTTTGGGACTCTGCCTTTTTTTTTGTATATAATAAAAAAAGAGCAAAAAAAACATCATTAGATGATGATATGATGGCTTCAAATCTCCGTTTCCTTCACACCCATAGTTTTGGAGTTTTTAGATACATAAAAGTATTCTGCTCTTTTGTTGATTGTCGTCAAGACACTGTGCGCGCAAGTGTGAGACACTTTGTTTTTTATTGGCTCATCTTCCAAGAACCAATGTTAACCTTTGCTTCATATTTCTTTCTTTTCCTTGTTTACGTATTTGGTATTGGCTAGCACGGAAGGGTTTAATAAGCCCATGTAGATAGATCATCTTGCCCAATAATCTTAAAAGAAGATTTAATCATATAAAAGAAAAAGAAAAAAAAGCAAAATGAAAATGGACCGACCGTTATATGTTATCTTGTAGAATAATAGCCTTACATTGCACTTCTGGTTCTCTTGAGGATCAAATCAAAAGCAGATTAAAACAGGACAAGACAAGTCAGAGCAGAGCAGAGTAGATCAGTGAGGAAAAAGAAATGGCGGCTTTATCATCTTCCTCTCTGTTTTTCACCTCCAAAACAGCTTCTCCAATCAATAATCTACTGATCCCTCCATCTCTCCACCGCTTCTCTCTTCCATCTTCATCTTCCTCCTTTTCCTCTCTCTCTTCTTCTTCATCTTCCTCTGCTTCTCTCTTCAACACATACTCTCTCAGGAGTTCTCGAAGATCATCTATTCAGGGAATCACCGTCAAGGCTGAGAAGAAGAATGTACTTATAGTGAACACCAACAGCGGCGGTCACGCCGTCATCGGATTTTACTTTGCCAAAGAGCTTCTCTCGGCCGGCCACGGCGTCACCATCATGACAGTCGGCGATGAATCTTCTGACAAGATGAAGAAGCCTCCCTTCAGCCGCTTCTCCGTAAGCTTTACGACTCCCAAAAATAAGTAAACAGTCCCCCACTTTTTTGAGTTTTCAAATAATCTGTCAGTCTACAGGAAATTGTTAGCGGTGGAGGAAAAACGGTGTGGGGAAACCCGGCCGATGTTGCGAGTGTGGTCGGAGGTGATTCATTCGACGTTGTGCTTGACAACAACGGCAAGGATTTGGATACTGTTAGGTCTGCTTCTTTAATAAAGGCTGTAGCTTTCTCAGAATTTGTATGGATTGATGAGATTTGATGATCATACATATATGCATCACACATATATCATCATCATTGTGGATTTGTTGTCGGAACAGGCCAGTGGTGGATTGGGCTAAAAGCTCTGGCGTGAAGCAATTCTTGTTCATAAGCAGCGCCGGTATCTACAAGTCCACCGAAGAACCTCCTCACGTTGAAGGGGTAATAAGCACACAGATAACCCTAAACCGCTTAACTCACACTTGTCACCATTTACTTACTACGTCTTCTTCTCCAAATGTGCAGGACGCAGTGAAAGCCGACGCAGGTCACGTGTTAGTGGAGAAGTACTTAGCAGAAACGTTCGGGAACTGGGCCTCCTTCCGACCACAGTACATGATCGGCTCTGGCAACAACAAAGACTGCGAAGAATGGTTCTTCGACAGTAAGTTTTTCTCAAACCCACTAATTTGCAACACGAGACGAGACACGGCAAGTAATGGTCAAATGTGTTCACAGGGATTGTGAGGGATAGACCAGTGCCGATCCCAGGATCAGGAATGCAGCTAACCAACATATCTCATGTCAGAGACTTGTCTTCGATGCTGACTTCAGCTGTGCTCAACCCTGAGGCTGCGTGCTGCAACATCTTCAACTGCGTTAGTGACAGAGCCGTCACTCTTGACGGTATGGCCAAGCTCTGTGCCGCCGCTGCTGGCAAAACGGTTGAGATCGTTCATTACGACCCTAAAGCCATTGGTGTTGACGCCAAAAAGGCTTTTCCATTCAGAAACATGGTAAACTAAAACCCAATTTTTTTAAAAAAGCTCTTCTTCTTTTCCATCATTGATTAGTGTTATAACCTTTGTCCATCATTGTATGATCATAGCATTTCTACGCGGAGCCAAGGGCAGCAAAGGAGATATTAGGGTGGGAAAGTAAAACGAATCTACCTGAAGATCTCAAGGAGAGATTCGAAGAGTATGTGAAGATTGGCAGAGACAAGAAGGAGATGAAGTTTGAGTTGGATGATAAGATACTGGAAGCCCTCAAAACTCCAGTGGCCGCTTGATCAAATTGGCCATAAATTTTCTTCCTTTGTAACTTCTAATGCTACACTGTACTCTCTTTTTTCCCCACGGCTCATATGAGATGAACATGATTTCAGCTAAAAGACCATTTAAATTCATAACCAAAAGACCAACAACAACAATTCAAGTTTACTTCAAGATAACAATTTCGTTTCAAGGAAATAGATCCGAAGACAGTCTTAGATCCTCCGCACATACCTACTTAAATACCATAAGAGAGAGAGATAGATAAAACTGAACCTACCTACATAGCAACAAGAGCATCATGCATGTCACCTCTTCCTATTCCTCCTCTTGCTTGATTTTCAGACCTCCGAGCTTTGCTTCCAGTTCATTGTCTTCTTCGCCTTCCTCTTCCTCATCTTCATCTTCAAAATCTTCTCCTTCAGGATCATTATCGTCCAAAGGACCAAGCTTGTCCAGGGAGTCCTTGAACATGTCATTCACCTCGTCCACACCTTCCTCAGATATGAAGTTTCCATTGATATTCAGAAGCTTGAAAGTATGTTTCTTCAAAACAGTTTGTGCCAAGGCCCTTGCCCCAGCTCTTCTGATCATGTTGGTGCTGAGGTCAACTTCAGCCAACTGGTCATGACCTTCAACTGCCTTTGCGATTAAGATAGATCCTTCGTCTTTGAGTTCATTCTCAGATAAATTCAGCTTCGAAAGTGACTGTTTTGAGGCGATGCAAGCTGCCAATTTCCCAGTGGATTTAACGGTAATATCGTTCCCAGCCAATTCTAGAACTGCAAGAGAAGGGGCAGACTTAATTAAAGCTTCAGAAAGTGCCTCTGTTCCCTCATCCTCCAAGTTCAGGTAACTCATATAGATCTCAGTTAAGTCAGTCAACACTGACAAAGTCTTGGCCAGAGCAATTCCACCTTCGATTCCAAACATGTTGTCACGAAGATCAAGTTTCTTCAACTGGCTACAGGATGCAAGTGCTTGAGCAAGCGCAACACCGCCTTCTGAACCGATCCTTGTAGATGAGCACCTGAAATCTTCCAAAGATGGACTTTGCTTCACTATCTCTGCAATAGCGATTGCTCCTTCGTCTCCTGTCATGTTGTTATGAAAATGAAGAACCCTGATTTTGCCAGTAGAAGGAAGTAGCTCGCGAACAGCCCTTGCAGCATCCTCGGAAATGCCATCATTCATCAGATAGAGCTCCTCTAAGTCAGTCTGAGACTTGATGAGAGAGGCAAATGCACGGATTCCTTTCTCTCCCAAAGCATTGTCGGAAAGATCCAAATACCTAAGCTTAGAACCTTCCAAAGCAGATGAAAACATATTCATAACTTGGAGTGCTTCTGCCTCAGGCCGTCCCGCAACGAAATCGGAGAGATCCACTTCGGTCAGCTGATCCTTGATGGAAGACAAAACAGTGACAGCAAAGTTGGCTGCTTCGGAGCCAAAACTCCGGTTGCTAAAACGGATCTTGGTATAGGAGTTACGCGGGTCAGTCAAGGGCCTCAAAAGTTCACGTGCCTCCTCTTCATCAATGAATGCTCGACGGCCGCCAGACAAATCAAACAATGTATCGGCCGCAGTCTTGTTGACGTCGACATCGGATTCAAGGAGTGGGCCACGCTTGATGACTTGGAGCATAAGCTTACTAGACTCCTTGGCATAGACCTGAACAGCAGAGGTGCCGTCACCATCAGGCTCGTTCTGGAAGTGTTTGTTGGCAGTGGCAAAGGCCAGGTCTTCAATACGCTTGGCATCAGACTCAGCCTCTTCCGCAGACAAAAGACCGTACTTTCTGGAGAAGATGGAAGGGGTGGTGATGTTCTTGGTCATACGCTCGACAAGCATGAGGCGGGTACTCTTACTGGGTGGCCACATCTTGACTGATAAAACAGGGTGCTGTGTCGTTTTAACTGAATGATCCATGCTTGCTTCCTTTGCTTCTGCAAAGAAGAAAACAATCGAAAACGAGAAAGGTATAAGACAAGCTAATTCAAAATCTCTGTTGTAGAGGAAAATTGGCCGCATTTCAATACGAAAATGTTATACTACTCAAAATTACCAAACAGCAAACCCCAAAGTTACGAAGGGTTTCGTTCACCTCAGCAGCGAAATGGATCTCTAGCTTCCGATAACGGCGAATCGAAGAATAGAGAAAAGGAGTCTTCTTTTTTTAATTCAGTGAAGCGTAGATTAGAAGCAGGGTGAGGGAATCATTGATCCGCGTGACGATTAATGGAGGCAATGATGCGTTTTCAAAATTCAAAAAAAGAAAAAGAAAAAAAAAAGAAGCAAATCTTTAACAAGACACACACACACTTTGTGAGAGCCAAACAATTCTCTGAAAGATTATTAGGGTTTATTCTAACACTTAAAATGTCGATAAAGCCCCTATGCACAACCCTAAAGCCCAGTAAGAATAATAGTAGGTAAAGCCAGGGCCTTCTGTTATAAAGCCCATTATAAATTAATTGAGATGAGGAAGGTGGAGACGGGTGGGCCACCACCGCCAGGTGGACTCGCCGACGGTGAACTGTTGACAGACGCCTCTCTACCACGCCTTCTGTCTTTCACTCCATTAATGTTTTATTTTTTTATTTTATTTTTTATATTGTTTTAAAAATAAAGGTAAAAATGGAAACTTCCTCTTTCCTCTTCTTCACAATCATTCGCGGCTTCTTGGAGCTCCAGAGCCAAAAAGAGAAAATGGTGAAGCGGCGGAGATAGAGATCTGCGTTCTTCTTCCATTCCCGGAGCTTCTTCGTTCTCTGGTAATTAAGTTCCTTGTTCTGATGGATTTACTCTCGTAGCTAGGTAGGACGGATGTAGAGAGGATTTAGGTTTATAAGAATTAGTTCACCAAACTTTGAAGAAAGAGGAACGATGTTAGTGTGCATAAAATCTTGCAAACCTCTTTTAACCAAATGATTTGCAGGATTCGGTCGAGAAGATGGACAGTGTCGCCACAGATCCAGGACTCATTGATTCGTCGGGTGTGTACCTCAGGTTAGGGCTTATCGTTGAGGGCAAACGATTGCACAAGCCACCCGCGGTTCTCTCCCGTCTCGCTTCCTCTCTTGAGAGATGTTTGTTGCCCAAGGATGACGTCTTATCGCTTCACGACTCTGTCACCCTCTTTGACGGGAGATCTCCCCCTGAGATCAGTGTTTCACACTACTTGGAACGCATTTTCAAGTACTCTGGCTGCAGCCCCTCTTGCTTCGTCATTGCACACATCTACATTGACCTGTTTCTCCACCGGACCCGAGCTCTTCTCAAACCCCTTAATGTCCACCGCCTTCTCATCACAAGTGTCATGCTCGCTGCTAAAGTCTTTGACGACAGGTACTTTACCCTACTCCTCCCCTACTTGAGATTGCTACACTTCATTTTCAACTCTTCTTCTTCTGCAGGTATTACAACAATGCTTACTACGCCAGAGTGGGAGGTGTGAGCACCAGGGAGTTGAACACTTTGGAGATGAACTTGTTGTTCACCCTTGACTTCAAGCTTCAGGTTGATCCTCACACCTTTCACACCCACTGTTGTCAGTTGGAGAAACATAACACCGACGGCTTCCACATTGAGTGGCCCATCAAAGAACCGTGCCGAGCCAACAAAGACACTTGGCGGAAGACCACACCAGATTCACTCTGCTCTCAAACCACAGCACGCTGATCAGGAAGGAACTCGCTCATTCATGAGGCAACTGTTAGATAGGGTTTTTATGTGTTTGGTAGTGATGATTCTTTTGCAAAAATTGATTGTTGTCAACAGATTCACCTTTACTATGTGTTGTAGAAATTTTCTCAAATCTCTTACCAACTCATATATAGTGTTTTTTTAAGAGGTTTATATAGTTTCAATCGATGCTTAAAACTAGACATATTTTCCATTTTAAACATCATATTGCAATTTGTTCCTCGTTGCTGCAATTCACTTTAGCAACCGGATCTTCTGTCGGTTTGCTGTAACACGGAACATTGTTGATCTCAGACGTTAGCTCAGCAGCAACACAAGGAACTGCAACTTGAGTCAGAGGACGGTGGTGAGATCGGAGACGGTCAGTGGTCGCCGCTGGGATCATCATAGGACTCCCTCCTTAAACGTGATTTTGAGATGACCCTCTTGTCGATGATCTGCAGATGTTTGATCCTACAAGCGATTTTATCTACCAAGTCGTGGAGATGTACTGTATGATCATCGCCGTCAAAGTTACTGACCTATACTTGGCGTTGGGTGGCTAGGTCTGTTGATTGTGTGGTGGCGACCGGATAAGAAGGAGGACTGCCCGTCGAAATGATCAATATATATGTGAAAACAACTAATGGTCCATGAATATCCAACATTGTTAATTATATAATATAGATTCTAATTGACTTAACTATGCATAATCTCCTTCAACGTTTAGCATGGTCATGGTCAAAAATACAATAAAAAAAAAAAAAAACAACTATTGGTCATGGTAAAAGATACAATGAAAAACAAAAGATAACCCATTGGATTGGCGGATGAATTGGGGGGACGCCCTTCCATTGTTACATGTAATTTTGTATCAAGAAGCTAGGCACAAATTAATGAATTCAAAACTGAAAACACCCACATTCGCTTTTCACACTTGGACTGCCTCCTCAGCTTGGTTGGGACTCAAAGACAGCACGTCCCCAAGGATCCTGAAACGACTAGTTGCTCAAGCAACCATCTATGCAATTTGGTCAGAGCGAAACGCAAGAGTCAAGACTTCACACCGATGTCTCTTCTACGCCTCTAGCCATCTTCAAAAGAATTGACCGACTTATTCGTGACGTAATCCTAGAAAAAAAAAAAGAATAAATAAATGATTTGGGGACCTAATGCAAATTTGGATCCTCCATGACTAACAAGTGTTCCCAAAATTTTATATTTTAGTTAAGTTCTTCCTTGATTTTTAATCTTTTTTGCCAAGGTCTCCTATTTTGCTTATTTGTTTGTAATATCCTCACAGCTCTTCAAATATTCTAATGAAATTCAAATACTTAGCATAAAAAAAAAAACTGAAAACATCCTGTTATTAAGGTATTGAAAAAATATGTATAAAAAGAAAGAAAGAATATGCGTGATTTTATGTACGTACGTGTGCTTAAAACTTAAAAGCGCGCATGTGTTCAAGATTTTCCGGTATTGATAACGATCATGCGAAATAATAATTACTTTCTTAGGATTATATTAGATACATATGTTTAAATTTATCAAGCGTGCAGGTTTGGCTTTTTAACTTATGAGAAAACTACTTTTTGAGTTTTTTCTAAGGTATCGTTTTCTGAATAGTGAAGAGAAATTATTTACTTATCTTTAATGTATATGTTTTGAAATGACGTTCGAGGTAGACATGAAATTTTTGGTTATAAATTAAATGTTAAGAATGAAATCAATTAAACCGTTAAATTCTTTCCCAAATTTGGATAGCTACGCCAATTTCACATGCAGATTCTATTTTTGTCGTCATTTTTATTTTTTACTTGCAACACAATTTCCACATTTGGAGCGATAATATAAAAACAGCAACAAAATCAAAGGTTATACTCTCTTACAACGAATGAGCAAATGATTACTGAAAGAGAGAGGTTATAAAAGGTTAGTTAATGCGCAAGGTAGGCGTGACTGCCTTATTGGTCGTATTATTTACTTTTTTATCATGATAGATTGTATATATATTTTATATAAACGTGGGTGATGGGTTAACATCAATCAATCATTAAGCTTCTTATCCCGATTTATTTTCTTCGTATGTATCATGAACATTATATAAATTAAAGAACTGCAAAAGTTGGTGGCCACGTATGAGGCAAGGCGAACGAGCTAGCACGTATATATGATGTAACCAGCCTAAAAATGTTTTTCATTTTATTTACCACGGTTTACAACATGTTTGTTGTTATTTTTATTTTTTTTGGACAACAATTTGTTGTTAATTAAAGTCTTCTTTAGTTGTAGTATGTGAAATTCTTCAATAGATAAATTTTCAAAGCAAATGAATATATTTATACATAAAGAAAAATAGCAATTCGTTTTGTTCTTATCATAGGATTTAACAGGTACCATTGAATTGATTTTAGGTTGATGTATTTATTCTTTATCTGGAGGTCTGTGATGGCAACTGAATAATCAACTGATAAGACAACAAAAAAAGCTAGGATTTAAAAAGGAAAACGCATAAGCTTGCTTAATCAACCATTTGATTAAAAATATATCAAATTAAATAATGTAAAATAAATTATTAAAACACGGGAAATGAAAAACATTTTCTTAAGAGAACAGATAGAAGATATATAACTTCCGTTTAATAAAAATAATCAAGCGTGAATCAGTAGATGAACTCATGTAGTATATTGGTGTTGAGGTTTATGATAAGTGTAGTGCGGGAAAAATTAATCACACCTTGCTGTGGTAAATTTGTATATAGTTAAAAATAATAATTATAAGCATACCTGGGTCACTGGGTGGAATTGAAATCTTAATATACATATAGGAATGGAGGAATCAGATACGTACATGGACGTGTAGGAGCATGCACACATTACTAAGTTCGCACACAAGCAAAATTACATTCGAATAGGCAATAGCTACGACTTGTCGCTGTAAGAATAAACTTTTTAAAGGCCCTTTCTCAGACCATTATATTTCTTATCTTCTGTGAATCATTATAATGTAAAAAATAAAAAGTATTTTTTAGGTTTTCCCGTCTTAAGATTATACTACGAAAGTGGAAGAGTAATAAAGAGACGTTGCGAGGTCTTGGCTATTGCAGGTCGACAAACGATTTTGCCTCTCCGTTTCATTAATGGACGGTCCAATAGAATCTTTATATTATTCAACAAAAAAAATTAAAAGACTCATACGAGAATATCAAAATATAAAACATAGAATCACATCTGCATGATTATTTATAACGATTATATAAATATATCAGGGCATAGAGAATATCTATATACATATAATATTTACCATGCCGATCATGGTTTATTTAATGTGCGTTTTTGTTTAAGTTGATGTTAGTGTAGTGTAATTTCATCCAAGTTAAATTTATTTTATGCAAAATTCTATCTATTAAAATACCAAATCCAAGCTTATGCAACCCAGTTTTTCATATAGAGAAAGCCTCTACTCATCTCAAATAATATAAATAATTATTTTTCCTTTTCTATATCTAAAAACGGAAGTGCTTCTGATCATTATTTTCCAAAAAAATTCGTATCTTAACTTCACATCAAACGTAATAGAAGATTAAATTTGATCGAGACATTATCAATATATATCATCAGCACTGCACGCGTATCTTCTTTGCTTAGCCTAAAAACAAATAGAGGAGAATAAAGTAAAGAGAAAAAAATAATAGGTTTTGACCAATTAAAAAAAGCGAGCTCAACTTGTCCTGTATCATTCGTCCAAGTGTGTGACCCTTATATAAGTATATATATAAATCATATCCCTCATGCAAAGTCACCTGAACATTTTCATAAGTCGATACAAGCCTCGACCAAATTAACCTATCCAAATATATATATATAAAACACACCTGAAGTCCCAAGCTTATATTGCAAAGTTTCTTTATATATCATCATGATTATGAAGATATCTATGGGCATGTGCAAACAGCCATTGGCTCCTTCGACAGCGTTAGACTTCCCTCCATCGAGATTTGGTCCCAATATGCTGACTCTAAACCCATACGGTCCAAAGGACAAAGTAGTGGTCATCATGGGTGCTACTGGAACAGGCAAGTCACGACTCTCCGTCGATCTAGCCACACGTTTTCCAGCAGAAATCATAAATTCCGACAAGATCCAAGTTCACCAAGGTCTCGACATTGTCACGAACAAGATCACAACCGAGGAGAGCTGTGGGGTAACGCACCATCTCCTCGGTGTCTTGCCTCCTCAAGCCGACTTAACAGCCACGAATTTTCGCCACATGGCAAATCTCTCAGTTGAGTCTGTCCTTAACCGTGGAAAGCTTCCAATCATCGTTGGAGGTTCCAACTCTTACGTTGAGGCTCTAGTTGACGACGAAGACTACAAATTCAGGTCAAGATACGACTGCTGTTTCCTGTGGGTCGATGTGGCACTTCCTGTTTTGCACGGATTTGTGTCTGAGAGAGTTGATAAGATGGTGGAAAATGGAATGGTTGAAGAAGTTAGGGAGTTTTTTGACTTTTCGGATTCTGATTACTCTAGGGGAATCAAGAAAGCAATTGGAGTTCCAGAGTTCGACAGGTTTTTCAGGAACGAGCCGTTCTTGAATGTGGGAGACAGAAACGAGCTGCTGAGTAAAGTGGTCGATGAAATAAAAAGGAATACTTTTGGATTAGCTTGTAGACAACGAGAAAAGATCGAACGTTTGAGAAAGATCAAGAAGTGGTGCATTCAGAGATTGGATGCGACTCCGGTTTTCACAAGCCGTAGGTCGAAGGTAGATGCTGACGTGGCGTGGGAGAGGCTGGTGGCTAGACCGAGCACCGATGCGGTTTCAAGGTTCTTGCTCGATATTGCCACCCCTCGACCGTTGGTGGAAGCATCAACCGCGGCAGTCAGGGAACGCGAGATGTCTCGGTGTCTAGTGGCGTAATCAGCTGTAACCACAGAAAGATAATGCTGGATTTGGAAAATGTGGTTAATTACGCCAAGAGTTTTTTTGTTCTGATGACGTGGCAATGATCAGAAATGTTCAAGACTACGATGAGTGGGGGAAAACATTAAAATATGCTAGAAAATAAAGTTATATCCGCGGCTCTATTTATATTGTATGCATCGTATATAGTATTGTCAGATACTGAAATTTTGGCATAACGGTTATTCAGTATTATCATCTACTTTTTTGGATGCAAGTGAGACTGTGAGTGGAATGCTAAATTTGGAAGTGAGACTTGCTCACCTTGTAACTATTTTATTTTAATAATACAACAACTAAGCGGAGTGGGTATTGAAGTTAGTACGATTATAATATATATGCAAAGGTAAATGTTTGATGCAAACACACACGTATATATATATGTCAAATATATAATAATAAATTTCAGTTGCGATACACAATTGGGCCAGTTGAATTGGCATTACTTAAAAGGAGACTAAAAAGAAAATAAAAATCGAATGGTACATGTAAAAACTAAACAAACCGAATTGATTACTAAATATTTCATGTCTATTTTAGCTAGAAAATGAAAGTATTCTAAACCATTAACCACTCAAACCAAATGATATGACGAAGATAGTTTAAAAATAAATCACCAGCTTCTTTTTTGTGTGGAATCGTTCGTAACCAGTTTGAGTCGGAACATAAGAAAAACTAGACAACAAAAAATACTAAAGAGAGAGAAAAAAAAAAGAAAAAAAAAAGAAAAAGAGAAGTCGAATAGATAGATGATTCTTCTATTTGAAAAGACCGTACAGTAAGAAACAGTACCACGCGCCTGAAAGCCGTACAGAGAAGCCGTTGACAAGTTATGTTGCATTATTCGATCTAAAGTGGGTCCACATTCCAATCTTAGTTTTTAATGCGTTCTTAATTGGAACCCATCCATTATTATTCTCTTAGCCCGTGTGCAATTGGCGTCTCTCGATGCTGATGGGTCTCACCCCGTCAATATATTATTTACCATTGCAAATTTCTTTTTCTTTTCTTTTTTGGACTAAATGTTAAATCCGTTGCGAATTTCTTTTTAAAAGACAAAATATATAACTTTTCCTGATACCGAAATGATCACTTATCCTTTTAAACTCCACAAACATATACTATTTCGGCCGTGCCCTATCGGCCTGGTGCGATATATTTGTGGACTGATGTAGATGTAAATACTAAATAATATGCATCTATCTGTATACGTTTTGACGTAGAATTTGAATCTAGAAGAGATAAGGAACAAAGTGGAAGAAGACATTGCTGACACAAAAAAATGGAAGAAGACAACGAACAAATTGCAAAATAAAAATAAAAGTCCAAGTAAAAAGAATCACATCTTTTGAGCATAACCCAAGAATTTAATTCTATTTATGGTCCCATCGATGCGACTTTTTTTATGAGAAAGTTAAGATTCCATGAATCTCCATCCTCTTTTGTTTAATAAGTTATCTCTTGTTTTTTTGTTTGTTTGTTAGTATTATTATTATATATATCAGTATATTCTTTTTCTATTTTGTACATTGCATTATGGAAAGAAATATATTCGACTGAATTATGTTAACATAGAGTTTCTTTTTTTTAGCGATGTTGCTGAGTGTACTATAAACTAATTAGGTCAAGTCCTTAAAATCACCCAACGATCCCTTTACTCGCACACTCCGTCCGGTGTAAATACAATACACGGGCCTGAAATAAATTTCGAAAATTGTGTGAATTACAAATAAATATGGGCCTACAACAATCTCATTGTTCTATGAACTTAGGCCCATATGTAATAGACTGTGACGCGCGCATAGAGCTTGTGAAGCTGACGAGAACGATAATCCCTCTTTACTTTTTTTTTTGGGTTTGGTTGACTTTTGACTAGACAAGTGTGATGTGTGAACGTACAATAAAACTGAAGGGCGTGAAATAAGAAAAAACCTTATTACAGCTAAGAAAAGACGATAAACAAAAGGGTCTTTGAAGAAGAAGGAGGAGAAGACATGAGACAATTAGTTTTAGAAAGTAAAGAGGATCAGCGAATGAGTCTGCCTCCGCAGGTGAAAGTGACGATGCAGGACTCATCCACAAATACTGTATAGTTATGAATAGGTTTGGCTAGCAATGGCGGAAGCCTAACCAGAAGGTCGCACACGCACTCGTTGTCCATTTGCTTCAACCACTTGCAGCACTCTTGTTGAGCATACGTCTCTTCTCTGTGTCGATGATGATGATGATGGTGGTGGTGACGGCGGCGGTGGCGGCTGTGGCTGTTGTCGTTATTGTTGTGGTGGTTATGGTCATCGTGATCGTGATCGTGATCATGATCATGGTTGTGATCATGGTCATTGTGATCATGATCGTGATCATGATCGCGGTTGTCGTCGTGGTGGTGGTCATCGTGATCGTGGTCATCATCGTCATGGTCGTGATCATGGTCATGGTCATCATCGTCATGGTCGTGGTCATCATCATCGTCGTCGTCGTGGTCGTCGTCGTGATCATGGTCATGGTCATGATCATGGTCATGATGGTCATGGTCAGGAGGAGGAGGAGCGATGGGAGGAGGAGGTGGGGCAATGGGGGAAGGAGGTGGGACAGTGTTCATTGGGAGACGTGAGCAGGCGTAGTTAGCGAGTGCGTATTGAGAGGCGCATAATGGACGTGGTGGTGGAATCTGTACGATTCTTTGGCCACGCGTGAAAGAGGAAGAGGAGAAAGCCAGAAGGAGAATAGCTACAAGAAAAAGAGTTTCCATGGAGAGCGTGTGTGAAGAGAGATCTTTGGTGGGTGTCGTTATATATATTCAAGGTGAAAAGGAGGCACAAAGAGGATGGGGAGATTGGTTGCAGAGGGATTTTAGGTTCATTTGAGTATTTCATTTGATTTGCGTGACTTTGTTAGGTTGCTTGTAGAGCTTTCTTTTAGGAGAGTGTTTCATTTTGGCACAAACAACAAGACCTGTTCCAAATTCCACAACCAATTTAATCATAATAAGTACTTATAGCTGCAACTCCAAAAGCGTGACATAAGAAGAGCGATAGTATTTAAACAAGTGTTGTAACTGAGTTTTGATTTGTCCTCTAATATCCAAGATAAATGATTCTTGATTTACGATATGAAAAGATGATGTTTAAAACAAGTCTATCAACTGCTTTACACCAACAACGGTACGAAAACAGGCATCATTTGGTCACTCAAGTCCAGCTCCCTGTGACTGAGACAAGTGCGTTCAGCAGTAGACAGATGATTAGCATCACAGGTAGAGAGGTATGTCTAGAGAAAAGACCAGAGGAAAATCATAGATAATCTCTCATTACAGAGGCTTGTCTGTTAGTTAATCACAGAGACGATCATCGGGTCCCTGCTGCATTTTGGCAGCTAACAAAATCTCCTTATCTTTCTCAACTTGTTCCCTCTGTTTTTTCAATCGATCTTTCCTCTCCTGCCATCCATCCTCCAATAACGTAAGGAACTTGTCCTTAATAGCGAGCAAAGGATCTCGATCAACCAGTCGGTGGTCTTTATAAGCTTGTCTCAGTACCGCAGTCTTGATGCCTCCTTTGAGTGACAAGTAGAATATACCCGAGTGGCGAGTGAAAAGAGTGGAGAAGGCGTTGGAGAACCTGAACTCGTCGCAGAATTTGCCAAGTATAGGCACAGGGACTCTCTTGAGCAACGAGAGGGAGAGCAGCTCGTGGACAAGACCAACAGTTCGCTTCTCCATCTCCTTGGAAGCTTGGTCCAAATGAGAGACATCCTCGTACGGTGATATGTAGTCTTGCTCTAACCAATCCCTGGTCCACTCTCTCATCTCCTTCCTCAGGAAGAACCCGGAGGGCAGTTTGACGTCGAAGTTGGGTCGGACACGGACACCGGTTCTAAGTGTCTCTTGTTCTGCTCTCTGCTCAATGGCCGATTTGGCGAAATCAGGGTTCCAGTCGACGAGCTCGAGAAAGGACTTACCTTCTTCTTCGGGTGAACCGGTTAACCGGAAATAGTTAGGGTATTTCTGAACCAACGTCGCAAGAAAGTCATTGGGAAACCCGAAATCCCTCTTGACATGAACAAGCTTATCAGCACTGATGAGCTTGTCCTTGGCCATCATCAGCAACTTGCAGAGCTTGGCGACGATCAGAGGCTCGTTCTCTGAGTAAATCCTGTCTTCTTCGGCGAGGAAAGCCCTGAGGCGGGGGGTGGGGCGGATGAACTGAACGAGGTCGGACTTGGGTTTGATGCGGTCGTAGTAGATCTCCAAGAGGGAAGGGTTCATCTCAACGAAGCTCTTGGCTTTGAAAGTGAGGCGCAGCCGCTCGCGCCGTTTCTCCAGGTACCTGAGGGGAATGACTTGGCCTGGCTCGTTCAGCACTTCTTTCACCACCCGAGCGCACACCTTGTATCGCTTGTCCTGCTCGATCGCTTCGTCCAGCTTCGTGTCCTTCTTCCACACCACTTTCAAGCTCGAGATCCATCTCCTTTCATTCACTAATCTCTTCGAATTCTTTATGATTTCGTAAGCTTTTGTTAAGCTTCTCAACACCATTCCTGATTTCCGCGGGTTTCTTGTTTATCTCCGTCAAGAGGAAATGCCTATAAACCCTGGAAGACCTCTCAACCTTACATAAACACCCCACGCGCGGCGACAGCAACTTATCCCAACGCGCCGCATTTTTTTTTTTTTAAGACTCTTTTTCATGTAAGAAAATGATAGTATAGTGTATGATAAACATTAAATATATTAAGGATCACTTTTTATTTAAAAGATCTTCAACTTATTTACACAGCTTAACTTTTTGGTCTTTTCTTCTTATAACATCTCTTATTAAAAAGAGGCACATGAACAACTTACATCTTTCTACATCCAAATGATGGTAGATAATGATTTTCGATCGATGATCGCAGTACAGAATTTACATTATGGTTGCCTTTTCCATGTGAATGAAATCACCGTCTATTTGAACGTAGCAAATATATATATCTTCCTTTCTCTCAGAACTAAACTAACACACAAGCAAGAAGGAGATTGGTTGATGATTATAATCAATCATGGGAGGAGAGAAGAAAGACAGCACATTTCCAGATGATGTAAAGACGAGCCCTTCGCTCCTTTATCTGTTCCGAACATCTTTTCCATGTCCTAACCTTCGTACTACTACCACCACCGCATCTCAACACAACTGTCGTTGCCATTGTTCCTATCGAGAAAGCTTCCAAGTAAAAAATATAAACTATTGTTTTTTTTTTTTTATGGGTTTTGGCTGCTGCAGAGATTGTATTACTTATATAGTATAATGCTGCTGACTAACTAGAACTCTGTTGAAACAATTTGGTAGATCGATAGTGTATAATGCACATATAGGATAAAGATACATTATTGAATTGAATAACCTGGACCTACATGTTTCTAAGCGTGAATAGAAAAAACATGGTGCTTTAACCCTTACCTTCGCTTTTGAACTAATATCTTTTGATTAGTATCTATCATTGATTAAATGTTCAGAAAAAACTATTTTTTTTTTTTTAATTTGGTATCCTCTTTTATTTTGTAAAGCCTATCAGCTTTGAAATTTCATTTTGCGGTGAGGATATTGTTTGAACAGAAATTTTCTGTTCATGCACACATGAGACTTAATGATGGAGCTGTGGCTTGTGGGGTTTATGTCTTTCTCTATTGGTTGGGCATGCGATTGATTAAGTATCTATTTTGGTAGTTAAGAGATGAGATTAACTTAATCAACTAGTTAATTATGGATTTGTGTAGAGGTTTTGTATGAATGTTCATTTCACCGCATCGCTCGTTTGATGCCCTTGGATATAAGCTTTCCGATTGTCCCTAAGGGTATTAATTAATTAAAGTGTTTAACTTGTAGCTTCATTGTGCTGTTAAAGAAACAAAGTTTACTAGTTTCAGTGTATCATGACCATGAATTTTGACAATATGCCTCACAAGTCACAACTAGAAGATCGGAATTGCTACACCAAGGAGCAGGTGCATGAGATGATTGATATAAGCTATCTTGTTTAGCTGAGCTTCTTCCTGAACGCAAATCTGTGTTCAAACACTTGTTTCAAAGGCAAAAAAATGGAATTGGCTTAGTATCGAGCGTGCGACCATAAACAACCACAACAATATAAATATAAAGCAGAAAATTTGGTACTTTCATTTTCCAATTTGTATAGAAAATGCAGTTGCATATATAAATTTACCAACGAAATGAAAATAGTATTTCTTTTCATCCGCAGGTGAAGTTCATTCCATTCTCATTTCTCAATGTCGTAATCATTTCCCTTTGTAGTTAACATATTACAACCCCAAGAAATTCACTGTTTGCACAAAACAAGAAAAAGTGAAAAACCATAAGGTGCGATAAGGTTAGTTGTGTAGTCTAATTGATGTCACCGGATAGGTCGGTCGTTTGTTCACAAAAGTATTGATATCAATAATCTATATTTTGACTAATTTGAACAAAAACAAAGAAGGCAAAAGAGATTGATTTATTTGACAGGTACGACGGAAGATGAATGCACCAAAGAGTGGTCAAGCTCTCCTTCACGTACGCCTTTTTCTGGTTCCTCCTCTCTCTTTCTTTATTTGTCTGCCACGTATGCCTCCCTCTCGAACAGAGCACGTGCGAATGATGCGCCAAATTCAATCGATACATTACAGATGGAAAAAGCTTCTTATCGAATACATGAGACAAATTTGGAAAAATGATCGTAACTACAATTAGAACCATAAAACATAAACGACTAGATATAACGAATTTCTACTAAACTTTGTGGTCTTTTTCTTTCTCTTTTAGAGAGAAAGTACAATTCGTAGGTTCGTCGTCGTATCCAAGTACTGTTTGTTATTCTGCTTTTTTTTTTTTTTTTTCTTCTTCAACTCAACATCTCTTCTTCCATATGAATAGATGTTTTTACAAGCTTGGGGTATCAAGCTGTCCAACTTACTGAGCTATTATGAAATACGAGCTTTATAGTCGATTATCATTAGTCATTTCTTCTGATCCAACCTGTTCTCCTTCTGCAACATATTTGGTCTACTCTTTTCGCTTTTCGCTGGGGGTGTATGTTTGTAAGAGTAATTATGATTGGTTTTCATCTGCATTCTTTGTTGGAGGTACCTTTTATACGTATGGATTTATGGTTTCTTCTTCTTCTTACAACGATAGCTAGTGAGATTCATCTACTACTTAAAAATGTTTTTGATAAACTAGTTTTTCTTTCTTCGGAAGACAAATACTAGGCTCACATGGAAGCTAAGTTTATGTGGTACGGAAATGTGGAAACTTGGGTGTACATCTCTTTGTCTTCTTCAATGTGACTCGACGAGACACAAGCCAGTCCAACGTCAGAAGGGGGCTCTCTGTGTCTTCTTCAAGGGTTAAATACTTGGAAACCCGCCTGTGTCTCCATCTCCAAGGGCTTTCTTGATGTCTTTCTGTTTTTATTTTGGTTGCAGAAAACATGAATTAAGAAGATGTATATATAGTGCAACAGATAACAAAGACATTTGTGAAAGAGTTTAAAGTTAGTGAGAGAGACCTCGATGGAGAGAGGTGGAACGGTTGGGCCATAACGATCAATGACTCGACCATCTTTGCCGACCAAGAACTTGGTGAAGTTCCATTTGATCCTAGTTCCGAAGAAAGTGGGCTTCTTGGACTTGAGGAATTTGTAGACTGGTGCTGCGTTTGGTCCATTTACACGCACCTAAAGACAAAAACAGAGATGCATCAATCAATAAAAGTGTTCGTTTCGAAGCGCGAGTGATGTCAACCTAACAACATTTCCCAGGCTGGTTTATATATATA
>OVBI01001554.1:0-32218 GCA_900406495.1 Sisymbrium altissimum
ATATGATAAAGTGTGTCGGTCAGCTCGGTAGCCAGGAGGGTAGTTTTTACCTAGCTGGCCAGCAGATACCGTCCAGCTCGGTTGGAATGGTGAAGGAACCATGCATTTTGCTGCTCCAAGCTTCCCTACCGAGCTGGACAGCAATGCCCAACTTGTGGACCCCATAAATTTCTTTTATGAACTCCGTTTGATCTGATTCTTCTTCCATGAGCTTCATAATTGAGTCAAGAACATTTTCCAAGTTGTTTCATATTCAAAAGCCATATGGTTTGGAAGATACACCTCGATCAATGAACGCATATCTTGACTGCTCTATGCTGATCAGATCAACGCTTTGTGGCAAGTGCTTGGCAAAATATGCATTCAGGTCGTGTGTGTCAGTCAGCTCGGTAGGATTTACTGCCAAAACACCGAGATGGCTGTCCTGAAAGCCTGGTTGATTGCCTTTTACTCAAAAAATCGTAACTTTCGTCGGTTTATCGGAGGAATCGTTCAAAGGACGAAACGATCAGCTGAACACGATGGAGAGATGCCAGTCAGCTCGGTATCACTAGCAGGTCTTGATACTGAGATGGCTGCTTTATTTCGTCCAGCCGATCATCCCTTGTTCAACGATTTGCGAGTTCATCGATTCTTCAGAAAAACTCTCGAAAGACAGTTTTTCTTTCTTTCTTTACAGAGTTGTCGACAGAGTGGTTCGAAATGAACTTTCTCCGAACTCATATCTAAATATGGAAATTCCTTTTCGATATTTAAATATTTTAATCATTAATTCTGGAGGTGTGGGTTTTGACCCCAACACAAAGCTAGTAGCTTCTCGGCTAAAATCCATCCCACACCGTGCTGAAATCTCATCCCTGGCTTGCGACTCATCACCATGGGATTACAGGGAAGCAATGGAGCTCAAGGTATGGAAGGATGTGGGTGGTGATGAAATCTCATCAATTGAAAAGAACAACACATGGTTCTTGGTTGATCTTCCTCACGGTTCAAAACCTATTGGACTAAAGTGGGTATTCAAGATAAATGGGAACTCAGATGGCAGCAAAAACAAATACAAAGCTAGATTAGTTGTAAAGGGGTATGTGCAAAGGCATAGAATAGACTTTGACGAAGTGTTCGCTCTGGTAGCTCGTATTGAAACAATACATTTTATAATTGCTCTAGCAGCTTCAAATGCATGTGAGATCCATCACCTTGATGTCAAAACGGCCTTCTTTCATGGACAATTACTAGAAGATGCCTACATTAGTCAACCAGAGGGATTCATAGTCAAAGGAAGTGAGAACAAGGTCTATTAGCTAAATAACGCACTATACGGCTTAAGACAAGCTCCCAGAGCATGGAACAATAAGTTAAACCAAATATTGAAGAGTTTGGATTTTGTCAAGTGCTCAAAGGAGCCTTCTATTTATCGAAAACCTGAGACAAAAGACTTACTTGTGGTAGCAGTGTATGTGGATGACCTTCTCGTTACAGGGTCGAATTTTGATCTGATCTCAGCTTTCAAAAAGGACATGGCAAGTAAGTTTGAAATGAGCGATCTCGGGAAGCTGACCTACTACTTAGGGATTGAAGTGGATCAACACAAAGGGGGGATCACTCTAAAAAAAGAAATATATGCCTTAATGATACTCGAAGAAACTGGTACGAAAGACTGTAATCCAGTTCATACTCCGATGGATCAAGGTCTGAAACTCTGTAAGGCACAAAAGGAACGGTCTGTGGACGAGAAACAATACAGAAGAAACATAGGGTGTTTGCGGTATCTGTTACACACAAGGCCAGACCTCTGATTCAGTGTAGGCGTCCTGAGTAGATATATGAGAGAACCAAAGGAATCACATGGAGCAGCTTTAAAGCAAGTGTTGAGATACTTGCAAGGAACAACTAGCTACGGTCTCACCTTCAGACAAGGAAACAAGAATGGCTTGATTGGCTTTAGTGACAGCAGTCACAATGTTGATGAAGACGACAGCAAGAGCACTGCAGGACATGTCTTCTACTACAATGACTGTCTAATAACTTGGTGTTAACAAAAGCAAGAGATTGTTGCACTCTCATCATGCGAAGCAGAGTTTATGGAAGCAACAGAAGCTGCAAAAAAGGCAATATGGCTGCAGGAACTGTTACACAAGATTATTGGAGAAGAGAGCAAGAGAGCCACAGTACAAATCGACAACAGATCAGCTTTAGCACTCACAAAGAACCCTGTCTTTCACGGGCGTGGCAAACATATACATCGAAGGTTCCATTTTATAAAAGAATGTGTGGAGAATGAGTTGATTGATGTCGAACACGTTCCTGGTAGCAAGAAAAGAGCTGATATCTTGACGAAAGGTTTGGGAAGGATCAAGTTTAAACATTTGAGAGACATCCTTGGAGTACAAGAAGTGAAGAAGAGTGATTTTAAGCTTAAGGGGGTGATTGTTGAGATAAATTTGAAAGACAAGCAAGCTTAGAATTAGGAAGATTGAGATATGTTTGAATGAAAGATTTAAACATAGCTCCTAAGTGAGCTAGGATTAGGATTTAGTTCCTTTGAGGAAAAGAAAATTGAAAAAGCTCTTATATAAATATATATAGTTGTCGAATTTGTGGCAACATATTAGAGAGAGAGATTAAGAGCTTGAGAGAGAGCGAGCTTTAACTTTTGAGCTAGTTTTCTAAAGTAATAAAATAAGAGTTGTTTTATACAAATTGTTTGATTTTATAAATCATCCATACTCACTCCTAAATTCTTAAGCTTAGCCGTAAGGTTCGTCATTTCAATGCAATGATCATGCATAGACCTTGTGCCATCATATTTTATTGTTGTAAGATCTGCCATAAGTTTCCCAGGAAGGGGTTTGTCTACAGTCTTAAACCGTTCTTCTATAGCTGCCAGATAAGTGTTAGCTTTCTCTGCAACCGGGATGGGAGGGAAGTTTTGATATTGCTAGAAAATGTCATCATTAAAAACATAATGCTCAATATGTTTGCCTTCTCCCACACTTAATGGATAAATTTTTCATCATTAGTACTATAGACATTAATCGGTTTTGACTCCTTCTTAGGAAGGATTAAATCCAAGTTAAGTACTTTTAATGTAAACTCAACTTTCTTTTTTTATCATCAGAAGTTGGTTCCAGAAGGATTAAAAAAAATTGAAATATGGATGACAAACTAGTGGGAAATGATGTTGTGATTTAGAGATATAACAAGCTTTAAATAGGCTTTAAATAGGCTTTAAAATCAATACCATAAAATGTATATGAGAAGAAATTCTAATGTTTCTGTGGGAATTACAAAGTCATATATGCATAAAACTTTATTGAATATTGAATCAAATTACTCAGGTTAAATTATCTGTAGATAACTTTAGCCTAAACGGTAACAATTATTCCATAATTGAGTGATGTAATGAATTACACAACCTAAGTTATATGTAGATATCATTAGCTAACACAGTGCAAACACTATAAGTTATTGATAATTTCTCATGTTTTATAGTCTACATGTGGATAACTAATTACGTCATAAGAATATCAGAACTTATTTAAAATAATGGTTTTTATGGCAAAATATTATAGGGTAAAAGGCAATGTGGTGATATCTAAACCCTGATTTTCCACTTTAAACCAATATTTTATCACATATTACGCACAATCATTTTAATAAAATTATTTAATCATAATCTATATATATATATATATATGTATATATATATTTTTATCTTGAGTCTCATGCATAGAAAAACCCCATAAAAATGCATAAATTTTAAAAACTTTCATGCATGCTTAGATGCATTCATTTAGGATTCATATCAATCACATGAGGTGTAAATTATAGGTATCCTTGTAGATTTCTGATCTTAAATTGTTAAAGCATTGTTTATATTCCTAATTATCTGATGCACTTGAACTAAACTGAAGTTAAACCAGCACCAATGTTGGAATTTGCATTTTGAGAGTTTAGTCTCACATAAAAGCATATTGATCTGAATTTTTCCCTTGAGTAAACTTGAACTAAAAATTCCGCATGATGAATTATCACATTCTTTTTTTTTTAATTCAGATTTCATGGATTATTGCACTTAGACTTTCTTTTCCCATTTTACCACTCATGTTAATCCAAGTAATTCTACCACCCTTAGCTAGACCTTCTTTCTAAGCCATAAACACTTTTGTGAGTCCATGTGAGGCCTTTTACATCAATTCTGAATCTTCTTAAGCAAAAAGTGTTGGGTTTAGGCTGATAGGGATAGATCTTCATATGAGCATTGGCTTGTAACTTGAGCCAAGTTAGGATAAAATGGTCTGTGGGTAGTCTAGGAGGGAGCTTTAAACGTTGAATATTTTTGGAGAGTCTGAATCCTGTGAAAACGAAGGGAAATAAGGTGGTTCTCAAGGGAGATGAATGGGGAGTTTAAGCACAGCAAAGGGGGCAACAAAAAGGAGGCTCAGCACAAAGAAAGAAAGGTGGGCCAAACAACAGCATCAAAGAAGGCCAAAAGAATCAAAAAGCGGCTATCACCACAATAGGGTGGAGACTAAAAATGCCGCAACAAGAAGGCGCCAACAACAAGCCAAAGCTGATGCCGATAATGGAGACCCCCAAAAAGAGAAAGAAGCTGAGCAAGTATTGATGAGGAAGAAAAGGCAAGAGAAAATCCTTGGACAAGGGTAGACTAGGATCAGAATCATGGGTTTAGAATATGATAGAAGCTAATTAGGTGGTTGGGTAGATGAAAAAATGTCCTTATAGGCATCCATTAGCTTTTACCTTTAGCATTTTGCATAGAGAAGATTCTTTTCCAGAGAGATCCCTGTTCTTAAACACTTAACCTTTCACTTTGACTTCATTCTTAGCTCACTTAAAAGCTTTACCCTTACCGAAACGAATCCGGTTAATGAACTTGAATGTTATCCATGTTTTAATATTTCTTAATGAATGTAAAAAAGGAAAAATGATTTGATTATGTGTATAGGTTTGAGGCTGATTCCGATTTGTGCTGTGATGACTAGTGCTAAGGCTTTTTGAGTAGGGTAAGTCTTGGTTGCATCCTAGAATTATTTTTATAGACACTGTATTAACTTTTTTTGAATGGCATCTCGGATACTTAATTTTGCACTCTCTTTCGATCTTCATCCTTAGGTTGGTTTTGTTTGCTTAACGACAAGAAAAATTCCAAGTTTGGGGGTGTGATGTATTCGCATTTTGCACCATTGTAGGCATCTATTTATAGTACTTTGAGTCTTATTCATGCATTTTCTCCAAGTTGCATCACCATTTTCACACATAATAGGTTTAGCATGCATTAAGATAGATTTATGTCATTTATGCATGTTTTGGAGTCCTTATCAGGTGTTTGAGGATCTGAGGTGACTATGAGGAAGCCAAGAGTTGACCACGAGCTTTCAAGCAGAAGATCATAAGAGGGAGATTATGGTTTCTTATAGCAATGAATACATTAATTCCCTTGGTCCAAGGACTATTATATGTATATATTTGTATAAATTTAAGAACTTAGGTTTACTTACTTGAATTCATCTTACAAGAAGATGATTGGTAGATGATCTTCTAACTCTATGTATCCTAATTATTCTTCAACTAAGAGATGGAAGCTTGAGAAGAGAATAGAGAGAGAAGTATATTTTAAGAGAGAGAGAGAGTTTAGGAGAAAAAATGAGAATCCCCTTATGTGGTTTCTACTCACTTTACCACTTTATATAGTAATCATATGATGTGTATGAAACCACACATTTTACTTCCTCTCTAAGGATACATCCCCCTTAGAAATCTTTGTCTATAAGTTACTTTTACCTTTGGCTCTAAGGTATTCAAGCTTTGGCTCCAAGCCATAATAGATTTGGCTTCAAGTTATTCTACATTAGGCTCCAAGCAACTCTTCCTTTGTGTGGTTTTTCATTATTCCACATTACACATTTCTTAACCATATGATTATATGGTCTTTATTCTCTCCACTCTATATACTTCTCTATCACATGATATATGTTAAACTATATATATATATATNATATATATATATATATATATATATATCATAAATATACATGACCTAGGGACCATAACTAAACCATTTTTGAAATAGTGTCATTTAAATCATTCCATCATAAAATATAAATGACAACTTAATTGGTCTCTATGCATATAACTTACACATTCATAAATTCAATACCATGGTCAGTCATTTAGCCAAATTAGATCACACCTTATTTGGACCAAACCTTAAATGACAATCCTTAATCCATACAATTCACATTTGGTTCACACATTTCCAACAGAAGAGGATTTCCCAAGGAGTAATGGACACACGCAGAAGGTTACCCCAGTGCAGAACCTTCTGAAGACTGCACATCGAGCAAGGAGCAGCATGACCCCGATGTCAAGGAAGAAGTTAAGCTGTATGTACAGCTGGAAAATAAGTGAAGCCGCGTGTATAGCTGGATAAGAAGATAAAATAACGGTTACATAAGGCAGGCTACATAAGGCAAGCTACATCGGTAAATATGCCGTTATGCGCTACAGTTCAAGCTACTTTACTTTTTGTCTTGGATCCACTTTTTCCCAAAAAGATAAGGGTTGTCTCTAGGGCTTTGGAGACCACATAAATACCCTATTTAGGTTAGTTTGAAAGGGAGCCACGACCTTAACACTTCTTACCTCCTCTCTTTTGTATTTCTTTCTCTCTTGGTTCTTCTTTTCCATTTCCATGAAACCTCCATTATAAATACCATATTTTCTTATTAAAGATTTCAGCTTTTTTGTTTATTTCTTCATTTCTATTCTTGTCTCCCTCTCTAATCATGCTTTTCACTCTTTCCATCAGGGGATTAGTGATTAGAACCATGATTAGTGAGTAGCTTTTCTTGGATTTGAGATCTTGGTATATTAGGGGTGATTCTAATGATTGTTTAAGAGATTTCAAGCTTAAATCTTAGCATTCCCATTCTTGTGTAGTTTTCTTAATGCCAAGTACCTCTTTAATGGAAAAGTTGATTTTAGGCTTTTAATTAGCACTTATGGTGTTAGATTAAAAGCTTGATTAGATTTGTATTTGAGATGATGTTAAGAAATCTTGAGTATTTACATCTCTTTTATGTGAATAAGCTAAATTTCTAGTACCTTATTGATGGGAAATCGCTATTAGACTTTTCTTAGGTATGAGAGTGTCAATGAAATGTCTGAAATGATTGCATAATAGATTACTTATCCTAGCCTAAGAGATTAGATGTCTAGGTAGTATTTTGGTTCTATGGTGTTTATTTTAAATACTTGTTAATCAAATATATACCAACTAATAATTGGGTATGAAATGTGATTAGCAAAGGAACTCTTGCGAACAGATTGGATTAGTCTTTATTAGGGTTCCTTACCTAAGGTTGAGTTCTTTGTATCATTTGCTTGAACATATTAAAATGAACTAGGATCACCTCAATCATTACTTTGATTTTGAATCTCTTTCCTTTCTTTGAAGCTTAATTAAACTCTGTTTCCTTGCTTGTTTTTATTTGCATTTTGTTAGTTTGCTTAGTTATTATTTGTTTTACTTTTTCTTTGTGTTATTTAGGTTGCCAACTAGTTACTTATCACTTTCATCGAACTCATCTCGATCATTACCATCGTCATCATTAAGGAGATCACCGTATTCTCAGTTATGCGGATCAATTAGCACAATTTCATCTGTAGTTTGATTAGGATGCTTGTATATCCATACACGAATATTCTGGCAATGGTAAATCTTCACCGCTAATTCGACTATGGGGAGTGATTTTAATAGCCGTTAACCAATTGATTCTGGTTTCTTTGATCCAAGTGTATGGAATGAAGTTAACTTGCTCTGCTTGTGATGCTAAGGTGAAAGGCTCAAATTTTGTTATATCATCTCCTCGTGTTTACATCTACAACTCTAAATTTGTTGCATCAAACACCTCTGTTAATTACGGGATCAAACCAGTCACATTTGAAGAGCATGCATTTCAGCCAAATTCTACAAATTCTATTTCAATAATTTCTTGCAAGATCCCATAAAATCTGTCTCACCTTTCACACATGCTCCATAATTAGCAGTTGCCCGCCTTTTGCCGTATTCGAAGGCATGAAACGTATGGCATCTGGTGAAATACATGGGTACCATTGTTATCTTAGCATTTGGACCTTGAATAAAATCATGAAACCATGGTCGATAAAATAGATCGTCATACTCAACATGGATGCATGTATTAAACTTAATTAATTTTTCTTATAAATATTATAAATAATTTAAAATAATTCTCCTAAAATTAATTAATTTCCACCTGCGTCTTTAACCATGGTGCAAAGTGCATTTTGTTTCATTTATTAACGTTGGTCTCTAAAATTCCTTCAATAGCTTTTTTTACATGACTTACAAATAAACTAAATGTAAATATGTGTTAATTAAGTAATAGTATATATATACATTAAAAGTATATATATTAAGTAAGTTGAAGTAGTTAGCATATAAGTGCATATAAATTAATTTACCTTTCATACGGGATCATTTCAGTATAATTAGAAATATATATGTATGTGCTGCGTGACGACCTTTGATACTATTCCACCAAACTTCTTTCAATTTTCCACAAAACGAACAATAGAGGAGAAGATATATGGGCCTCCTTCTACTGCATAAGTTGGAGCCACTCCACCATCATCATATTACCTAGGAGCTCTTTCTTCTGTACGAACTATGGGTACAAAGTAGTACGATGTGAAGTGAATGTTTCTTCTATCAAACTACGAGCTGACCCTTCAACTCTTGCTAGATTGTTTGCTTTACCTTTCAAGTTTTTCATAAACCGCTAAAATGGGTACATCCATGGAAAATGAATAGGTCCAACTAGTAAGGCTTCATGAGGAAGGTGGACTGGGAGATGTTCCATAACATCAAATAACAAGGGATGAAATAGCTTATCCAAGTTTCACAACAAGATCGGAATATTGTTAGAAAGTTGTTACAACCCTTCTCCTGTGAGTGTATGTGCACTCAAATCCCAAAAAACCCCCAACACCTGAAATATATAAAATATATCAGAATGATGTTTAAATCAATTAGTTAATATTTATTAATTATATATATATCTATATATTAAAAGTGTTTGGGGTCAAAATATTCTCTTCCAGAATTAACGGTTAAAATATTTCATATTAAGGAAAAATTCAGAATTTAGACATTTTCGGTGAAAAAGGAAAAAGACGATATACGATAAAATACTTTACGATAAAATTATTTTATTACGACAAATATGAATTTATACGAAAAACTGCCTTTTCGTATGATTTGTGTCCAAACCGATCAAAGTCATAATTTTTTTAACTTTTCATGTCGCAAACTAAACATTTTTTCCAAGTACTGGAGGTGATAACATTGGTTACCTGAGGCGATGTCTCCTTGCCCCGAGCCGATGATAACCTCACGTCCCCGAGCTGATGATATCTTTGTATCCCTGAGCCGACAAACATAACTCGTCGATCGATCTTACGAGAGATCGATCGTTCTCGAGTTTCTCCAAGCCGATGACATGTGTTGGTACCCGAGGCGATGACATCCTTCCCTGAGCCGATGACAAGGTGATGCCCTGAGCCGACGACATGCTGGACCCCCCCAAGCCGATGACATGCTGATGTCCCGAGGCGACAAGCATCCTTCCAGAGCCGTTGCATCCATCATGTCCTGAACTGATGACCCAAGGGGATGGATCAATGATCTCCCAAACAGATCGATCCATCATACAATCCCCGATCCAACAAAGTTTATCCATCTCCGAGACGATGACATGCTGGCCCGAGGCGATGCAACATCTAGTCCCACACTGATAGTTGGTACATGCGATGATCGAGAGACCAAATCGATCGATCCATCTTGATGGGATCCGAGGCTACTAGCACAAGGATCCTTCCAAGACCTTTTCACTCCAAGGGGTAAGATAGTCCTCTGCTTCAAATTGGCTCGTGAAGCTCCAAAAATGGGCGTTTCAAACCTCAGGCCTGATGCTTTCTTGATGTTCCAACTAGAAGAATGGCGGTGAAGCCTTAGAACAAGTTAGGCAGGTAGCTCCAACAATGAGTATGTCATATTCAAAGCCTGATACTATCTAGGTTGCCTAAAAAAGTCTTTGGCAAAGGTAGAATGGCAAACAAGTGCTGTGGGTTCACTTGAATACACCAAAAGAATGACACATTAAGAATCAGAAGTTCCAAAGAAACAAAGAGATCACTCTCAAAAGTAAAGTTCTAATCAAAAGGGTTATGCATTATTTAGAAACGAAATTGTGCATATAAAGGGTACAATTTGTGTAGAAAATATGAAGAGACAATACTAATCTTTATGACATAGAAAATAGAAGATGACTTGACTAAAAATTGAAAGATAGGTGGAATAACTCTTCAGGTGTCCAAGAATGACTCTTTGTATCCAAATTTTCGTGTGGTTGCTTTGGGGTGGCTCATGGACTTGTTAAATAGTGGAAAACTGGCAATGAACTCCATATAGACCAAAACAAATCATCCTTCGAACCTAGCCGAATTTGATTGAAGTCCAAAAGGACTTGTTGACAATTTACATCCAACTTGAGATAATCTTGGGCCACTTTATAACTTTTAAATCCAAATGCATTCTTTGAACTTCTGACTTGTTGAGACATCATAGGACTGTTTGAGACGTGCATAGGTACCTTAAGAAGAAGTTTGGATGCTTGCTTCTTTGTTTCTGTTGTGATCAATGAGTGAGAGATGAGAAATGTTGCACAACCCTCATTAAAATCCTTCTTTGGAAAATTCAGTAGGACAAAACCAAAGTAAGGGAAAAAGAGCACTTAATGCATCATTTTTTCACTCATTGATACTCCTGAGTTGAAGTAGTGATCATCAGATTGCTTCCTTAGCTTCAAAACGAGCATAGCTGGGAAAAGGTAGCTTCCAAAGTTGAGAACTGCATTGCCTTGAGGAACTCCTAGTTTAGCACGGTCCTTAGGTGTTCTGCCATACTCAAGATTCTCCTCATATTGACTTGGCTGAGAGAAATGTCCCTTATCCTCAGTTTGCCCGAGCAGATTCTTTTCCACACGTTTTAGCTCCATCTGCGGTCCATTCTATGTTGTATTGCTATCCAGGTTTCTATCACATCCTCCGTAAGATTGATCAATATTACGATGACCCGATTCGACGACACATGGAGCATCTCCGAGATGATGCACCTTGTACCTAAGCCGATGATCATCTCCTGTCTTGCCCTAACCCGTCATGTCTTGTTCTTTGTCTCTCGGGTTCATAATGATAACTTATCGATATTTTTGTAAGACATTTTGTCTTTTTACGGAAATTACGTAATGTTTTATCTATAGGAAAACTACAAGGCGTTAACTTAAATCAAACCGAAAGTATCAAACCGAAGATATACAATGAAATTATCGAACCGAAAGTGAATGACGAGAGTGGGCTAAACCGACAAAGAATATCATTGCCGGCCGAGCTGACTTCTCGAACATTCTCCAAAGTTAGCAGATTAAATGAGAAGACTAGTTCCCACATCAAAAGTTTGGCTAATTAAGACTTAAGATTTTTGAGTATATATAGATATCGGTATATATCTTTCTAGACATTCCAATTCTTTTGCACTTTAAGACATAGGCGTAAAACGAAATACTGCTTAAGATCTTTGTACGGAAAAATCCTAAGTTAATAAAATCTCTTTTCTCTCCAGGCTTTTGTTTACTTCTTCGCTCTTTGTTTAATTATTGCTTTTTCTTCAAGAATTCCGGTTCCTCAATTTATTCTTTCCTAAAATACGTTGAGGTATATTTCGGTTCTCACAAGTTGGCACTCGAAGGAGAGGAAATCATAATTATTTACTCATAAAAGCGAGAAATATCAAAGACGAACGAGATGGTAATCGATGCAGGAGGTGACATCCCGGAAGGTCAGGAAACCCAAGGAAGAGGAGATCGAGAGGAGGCAGCAGCAACCTCAGTTGCAGAACTAAGGAGCACTCTTGGAGGCTCTTCAAAAGAAGAGCGAGGAGCAGGAGAAGCTTAATGGATCTTTGACCCAACAAGTGGAGACTTTGCGAAAGGAAGTAGAGTCAAGAATTAACCCTCTTTGAGGAAACGTCTCGACTTCACAACTCCAATCGGAAGAACTTCCGATAGGCGCGATCCTCAATGCAACAGCGATCAAACCGCTTCTACTCGAAGACCTAATCTCAGGATTCTACCTCCATTATGAGAAAATCAACAAGCTGGGGAACCAGCTTCCGCAAGTACTTTGACAAACAATGCTATACACGAGGAAAACATATGTGATCGAATCTCCGCCTGTTCTAAGTATTGGCTTAGTAAGTCCGTTCAAGGACAGTGAATGGTTTGCTCATTATGGCCAGCAATGAACACGGTAAAATCCTAAAAGGATCTTAAAGTTTTAGATATGTGCAAATCGTTTGCAGTAATGAGACTTTGTGTAAGTTGTTAATAGTAGGTTTCTTCAGAAATTTTCTGGAAAAACTCAATTGTAGTTCAGTTTCTCGAGGGTATGAATGGTTAGATATACAGTTCTACTCCCTCGAATTTTTTTTTTTTAAGAAACAGCTGGACTCGTCATGAGATGAGTTGCCTATGTAACTTAATCCTAGGGAATCATGCCAATTCGTCGTAATTTTTGTTAAGTGGACTACTAGTTGTAGTACTTCTTTAAGTGCATTGGTTCCAGCTCCGTATGACTGGTGTGTCATCATCGTAAAAGAGTTCATAAGCTTCTGGTCTGACCAACTTTGTGATTTTGTATGGCCCTTCCCAGTTTGATCCAAGTTTTTTGGCGTTCTTTTCTGCTGTGTTTTGGAAGATTTTTAGTAGGACGAGGTCTCTTACTTTGAATCTCTGATTCCATACCCTTGAGTTTTTTGGCAGCCGCTTGTTGATTGTCCTGCATCTGAATTAGTGCTTGGTCTCGCTTTTCGTTGACAAGTCGAGTTCGTCCAGAAGTATTGCTTGGTTGGTCTCTTCCCTTTTGGGAAGAAACGTCCAGCGTATCCCTGGAAAATCAACTTCTGGTGGGGATTACACACTCCATTTCATATACCAATGTGAATGGAGTTTCTGCCATTGTTTTTTTGGGTGTTATAAGATGCGACCAAAGTACTCCCTCTAGTTCTTCTGTCCATTGTCCTTTCTTTTCGTCCAGTTTTTTTCTTTAGCCCATCTAGGATTGCTTTGTTGGTTGCCTCGGCTTCACCATTCCCTTGAGGATACTTTGGAGTCGAAAACCTTAAACGGGTTTTCTATTTGTCGCAAAATCGTACGAAGCAATTCGAGATAAATTGCAAACCATTGTAGGGAATTCCATGTCGGCATATGATGTTCTTCCAGACAAAATGCGCATCTTTGATGCTACCATACGCCTCCGCATCAATCCATTTGAAAAAATTAATCTGTCAAGACGAAGTACTGCTTCTGTTTGGACTTGTGCAGGGTCCGATGATATCTGTTGACCAACGCATGAACGGGTATGGAGAGGATATCGACGAAAGCAGTTTGGTTGGTTGACGTATTGTCGGAGCATAGCGTTGGCACTTCTCGCATTTCCTAGAGAACTTCTTGCAGTCCTTAACCGCCTCTTGATTTTGATAGTAAGAGCCCTTCCACCTGAATGGTTTCCACACGAACCGTTGTGTACTTCTTGCACGGTTTTTCGTGCTTCCTTTTCCATTACGCATGACATGAGTGTCCCTGAAAGCCTCCATTTGAGGTGATTTCCATCTAGCAAGACGAACCGGGCAGCTTTAGCTTTGAGTTTTCTAGCTACCCATTTGTCTAAAGGAACCTCTCCGTCACATCTGTACTCACCTTCTCCGGGGTGTGGGTTAGCCTCCATGGTTGGTGATACTTCCAGTTTCTTTTTCTCCGTTGGATCTTCCAGATGATTTTCTTCATAGGGATCTTCTCCATTTGGATATTTCAAGATATCACATCAGGAGGACTGATGCTTGGATGCTTGATGAAATCTACAGGTATGATCCTGATTTACCAGGAGCTGACATTGATGCCAAAACTACCAGAGCATCTCCCGATGCATTCTCTCCTTGGGGAATTTGAGTGAGCTCGAATTTCTTGAATTGCTTTGCCAGATCGTGGACTACCCTAAGGTAAGCTCCTATTTTTTCGTCTCTATTTTTGTATTCCCCACTAACTTGGTTTGCTACCAATTGCGAGTCACAGTAAACGTGGATGCTTTCCATTTTGATTCCTTGTGCTAGCTTTATACCAGCAATCAAGGCTTCGTACCCGGCTTCCTTTTTGGAAAGATTTCTCTAGGATCTCTCCCGTCGGCGAGGTCAATCGGATCCCAACTCTTAATCCTTACTTTGAGGATGAACGATCCACGTGCAGAGCCCAAGTTGTGCTCGTTGCTAATTCCTGGCTTCCTTGCAGAGGGAGTTCAATCAGAAAATCTACAAGAACTTGTCATTTCGCAGTTCTCGATCGATATTATGTGTCGAGTAGTACTCGCTCAATTCCACTGCCCATTTAGCCAGCCATCCAAAAAGACTTTGACTGTGTAGGCTAGTTCGGAGTGGAAAGGTAGTTAGGAGAATGATCGTGCGTGCTTCAAAATAAGGCCTCAGCTTTCGAGTTGATGCTACTATTGATAGAGATAGCTTCTCCATTTGTGGGTACTGATTTTTGGCATCCGTAAGATTTTGGCTTACATAGAAAATTTGTTTTTCCTGGTCTCGCTCTTCTCGGATAAGCACTCCACTTACCGCCATTGCTGAGACAGCCGTGTACAAGTATAATGGTTCTCCTTGGTCTGGTTTAGCGAGTATTGGCAGAGTTGCTAGGTAAACTTTAAGCTGCTGGAAAGCCTCCTTGCATTTTTCCGTCTATTCAAACTTCTTATTTCCTCTTAGTGTGTCATAGAAAGGAAGGCACTTATCCGTTGAGTGAGATACGAATCAGCTTAATGCTGCCATGCATTCAGTGAGCCTTTGACCCTCTTTCTTCATCCTTGGAGATGCCATTTCTATCAATGTGTTGACCTGCTTGGGCTTTTCATCCTTGGAGATGCCATTTCTATCAATGTGTTGACATGCTAGGGCTTTACTTCAATTCCTCGATGAGTTACTAAGTAACCGAAGATTTCTTCAGATGCTACCACGAATCTACACTTTGCTGGATTGTTTCATGTTGTGTTGGTTTAAACAATCGAAACAATCCGATAAATGTTTGACATGGTCATCTTCCTCCAGGGATTTTACGAATAAGTCGTCTATATAGACTTCCATGGTCTTCCCCAGCTACTCGGCGAACATCTTATTCACCAGTCTTTGATATGTAGCGCCAGAATTCTTTAGACCATAAGGCATCACTTTGTAACAATACATTCCGCGATCTGTTATGAATGCCGTCTTCTCACGATTTTCTGGATTCATCATAATTTGATTGTATCCAGAGAATGCGTCCATGAATAATAGTTGTTGGGTCAAAACCCGAACTTCCAGAATTGACGACTAAAATGTTCAAACAGGACGCTGTTAGCTCGGCATTTTAAGATGAGCTGACCAGCTCGGCATTCTGTCCAGCCAGAAATGCCGAGCTGGATGGCATTCATCTGAATGTCCAGCTGATCGTTCTGTTTTCTGATCTGTTTGGCCGAAAAATCGATAAAAGTCGTGATACTTCGAGTAGAATACTGTCAGCTCGGAATTTCAGGATGAGCTGACCAGCTCGGCATTCTGTCCAGCCAGAAATGCCGAGATGGGTGATATTCTCCTGAATGTCCAGCTGATCGTTCTGTTTTCTGATCGGTTTGGCCGAAAAATCGATAAAAGTCGCGATTCTTTGAGCAGAATGCTGTCAGCTCGGCATTTCAGGATGAACTGACCAGCTCTGCAGTCTGTCCAGCCAGAAATGCCTAGCTGGGTGACATTCTCATGAATGTCCAGCTGATCATTCTGTTTTCTGATCGGTTTGGTCGAAAAACAGATAAAAGTTGCAATTATTCGAGTAGAATGCTGTTAACTCAGCATTTTAGGATGACCTGACCAACTCGGCATTCTGTCCAGCCAGAAATGCCGAGCTGGTTGTCTCCCAGAAAATGCCGATCTAGATGCCTTTTTCTATCCCGTTGGTACCAAAACACCTAACTCGACAGTGACGAACGGGAAAGCTTGGCATCTTCTCCTTCCAAGATGCCAAGCTGGGTAGTTCTCCAGCTCGGCATTTTTTCCTCTCTGAAATGTCGAGCTAACTTCCTCCTTCCAAAATGCCAAGCTGAGCGCATTCAGCGAGCCGTCGGAGGATCTTTCTCAGTACCAAATGCCGACCTGGATGCACAGTGGGGAGAGGTATGACCAGCTCGGCATTTTTCTTCACCAAGGAATGCCGAGCTGGACGACATTAGGGACCATGTCCAATCTTGCTTCGTTCTTCGTCTTCAGGAACTTCCCGCAAACTTATCGATGTTTTCGTAAAATTTTTAATAAACCGGGGAACTGCTAAACTGGAAAATGACGGATGAAAGTTGGGCCGAGCTGGAAAGAGACCGACCTAAAGCCTAGACCGACCTACCGAAGATTCAGGAAGATTCTCGGAGAATTAATGGAAAGACGGTAGGAAAAAGGAAAAGACGCAAGTCCCAAATCGAGACTTTGGCTACTTAGGACTCAAAGTTGTATAGTATAAATATAGATCAATTTTTACTCTTGTAACACAATCTAACATATATTGAACACCGCATCTAGAAATAAAATTAGCAATATTCTCTTTTCGATTTCTTGTTTTCTTTCTCGTTCTTGCCCTAGTTTCCTTCTTCGATCTTCCTCTTTACTTTTCGTTTTCTCTCGCAAGATTTTCGGTTCCTCACATCAACAACTTATCACAAATACATCGGGGTGAATTTCGGTTCCCACAATTTGGCGCTAAAAGGAGGGGACGAGAAATCTTCACCAACGAAAACCGTAGATCAAACCTTATGGCAGCAGAAGGAGAAATCCCGACGGATCTAACTTCGTCTGGAGCAGGAAACCGAGAGGATGATACCGCAACCCTGATTGCACAACTTTGATCCTCTCTCCAAGAATTACTGAAGAAGAACGAGGAGCAGGCAAATCTCAACGATTCTCTCAATCAACAGATGGAAAACCTCCAAAAGGAAGCTGAGTCCAGAACCGATTCCTCTCGAGGGAGGCGTCTCGACTTCGCGACCCCGGAAGGTCATGGGTTTCTGAGCCGTGGTCTGCGTCGTAACACCAAAAAAACTCTGTCAACACGTTGGATCAATCCTATGAGTCCGCCCTCGATCCGACGATCTGGGAAAACAACTGCAACACGCATCGTTACCGATGCACCACGCACTGAGGAAAATCCCTCTCCGGATGATCAACCTAATGGTGATCAGCCGAGGGCGAAGAGAACCTCTCTGATCATGAGAATGACCTGACAGAAAAAGAGCTTGCTATCTTGCAATAGCAAGAAAACAATCTCCAGCAAGCAACCAGGAAAAGCGAGATCGATGAGTTGCGTAAAAGGCTGGACCAAGCAGCCGACGAGATGAGAATGGTTAAGTCTCAAGTCCATCGCGCCACAAGCGCTGCACCTGAAATTGACCGCATCCTCGAAGAATCTCAAAAGACGCCATTCACGGATCGTATTACCACCGCAAAACTATCTGATCCCGGAAAGGTGAAAATCCGACCATATGACGGGAATACTGATCCTAAGGCTCACTTAACATCCTTTCGGATAGCCATGGGACGTGCAAGATTCAAAAAGGACGAAGAGGACGCAGGATACTGCCTCTTGTACGTCGAAAACCTCAAGGGCGACGCCCTAGAATGGTTCTCAAAACTCGAGAGGAACTCCATCGACAGCGTCTCATAGCTCTTGAAGGCTATCCTCAAGCAATGCTCCATGTTCATAAACAAGCAGACTTCTGATGCTGACCTTTGGACAATTATACAAGGCCAGGATGAATCCCTCACGAATTTCGAGGCCATAGTCTCAAAGATCGATGGAGTCAGCGACAGAGCTGCCCTCGAGGCACTTAAGAAATCACTGTGGTATGACACGCGTTTCCGAGAGGAAATGACGCTCAATACGCCACCAACCATCCAAGATGATCTCCATCGAGCCTCGTGCTTCATAAAGCTCGAGGAGGATATCCGAGCGAACGAACGTAAGCTCCGACCTAAGCCTCCGAGTAAGAGCACATCTTCGACTCCCAACGCTTCAGCCGGAAAGAAATATGTCAACTTTGAGTCCAAAGGAGGGGCTCACAACTTTCAGGTAGGAACAGGACCTTCCCCTTGGTGGATCGTCCAGACCTCAAACAGGAGCTGGACGAGGAAAAAACTCAAACACCTGGACTCGCAACAGCTCCACCTATGATGAGAGTGCCTACGGCGACCATCATAAGGCACACGGTCATTCAACCTTGAATTGGCTAGGCAAACTCCCCTGAAAGAAGTTTCCGGGGAGGAAACAACACCATCAAGTCAGGAAGCTGAAATTTCCGCAATTGGCTCCAAGACATCGAAAGATGCACCCGAACCATCCCAGGTTCAGAACATGGAGACCTAGTTTCCATCTCAACTCAAAACAGCGCCATTAGCTCGAGTCTAGACTTCAGACGACTTGAGAAAATGCCGCTAAAAATAAAAATAAAAAAGCTTATCCAAAACCAACTGAACTACGAGACACCTTGATCCTCAAAAGAGGTATGTAGGCAACCAATCTTCGGAAATGTACAGCTGTCCCTCCAAAAAAAAAAGGGGGGGGAGTGGGAGTGTGTACACACTCATCACCAGTGATGCTATCATAGACAGTCCCGAGAATCCGAAAAATCTAAAACTTTGATGTTTCGATCTAAAAGAATCAACGAGTTCCGAATTCTGAACACACAGAGTTCCGAGCTTAGAAGAAGATTTGAATTTCTGCGAAAACTCTGAACCCAGAGAACTTGTAAAGGATTAAAAAGGGTTCTGGATCTTCGAAAAGTTCTTAGCTTCGAAACAAAGTTCTGAACTCTTAGTAAAAGACTTCCGAATTCTCAATTCCTAGAGACGATTCTCTAAAAACATGAAATTCTCGGATCAGTTCTCGGAAACTAAAGCAAACACGTCGGTATTGTTCTCGATATCCACGACTCAACACATAAACCTTCGAAGTAAATGAGACCGGTTTCACTAAACTATTTTGGGACCATTGCTGGCCCCAATGGACGAAACTTATCACCGACCCCGACCTTACATACGAATGACAGGTTCAGTAATGTCCGTGCACGGACATAAAAGCGCTCTATATAAGAAAAGGTTAAGTATATCCTAACTTAACATCCGAGAGGTATACCCTGGATGATGTTCTTACGTTTGACTTTGAGAAAGGCATGCCAGCATGTTAAAAGACTTGCACTGCCTTAGTCCTCACTGCAAACTCGCTAATCCGGTAAGCGCCGACCATGGCACACTGGTCTCAACATCTCAGAAACACAATTTAGCATACCACTAGACGAGATTGTAAAGTGTTTCAAACGTCAAAAAAATGGGGAGGTAAGCCGGATTCTATTCACGTCCCCTAAAACCAGACAAACGCATAGCCTAGTTCCTAAAACACTAGCCTATCGTAAGCCCAGTCAAAACGCTTCCTAGCAGCACTGGCACAACTTCATCAACACTCTATACGAAAAACACAAGCATATTCTCATTGAATAAAGGCATGACAAGTCTCTGCTGATGGAATATCAACGCTAAATACATACAGTGCTTCTATGCATCTTAAAACGCTAAGGAATTATTAGTGAGTATAAAACTTCGAGCTACTCTACTCTCCTGCAGAAAACATTTGAAATCCTATCATGCTCTTATCTAGAACGGGCAATCAGAACTCCTTGAACATGCATGAGACGAAGTCAGTCTAGTGCATCGATCAAACAAAACCCAGTAAAACGCTTCTTAGCACACTGGTCTATACAATCCTGGGAACATAATCGTTGTGCCTAATAACTCGTGTCAGGCAGAAAAACATGTTCCATCAACTAAACAATGCAAACTCTTTCTTGCCTAACTCCTTCCCAAGGATAAAGGGGGCTCACTTCATCTTCTCTAAGAGGCAGTTGCGATCAATCCTCCTTGAAAGAGAAGGCTTTCGAAACCCCTCTTCTAGGAAATCTCTCCATGAAACTCACCTCATGGAAAACGAAAGGATCTATCCTTCGAGAAAACTTCATCGTCATATATGGTACTTGATGCAAGAACGACTTCTGATAACAACTTCTGATAGATCCTTCATCATTAAAGGATTTATCCTTTATCGGCTCAGAAACCTCCATATAAATTTGAGTTTAACTTTCTTCCAAGAAAAACAGCTCACCAAAAACCAAGCTTGACTTTCTTCTGAGAATAACAGCTCGCCAAAAACCGAGCTTAACCTTCTTCCGAGAAAAACATCTCGGTTCGGGGTGGTCTTCTCATCACCTTTGAAAAATAGCTTTCCAGAATTAACAAATTCTCATCAAGGCAAAGTGAAGAAGAGTCTCTCCTACACTTATCAAAATTCTTGAGAATCAAGTTCACCCATAAGCATCATGTTCTAGCTTGGAATGCACCAACTGCATGCCAGCAACCAGTTCGAAATCCTTTGGGATGAAACAACCAACCCAACATAAAGCTCACAGCTGGCTCGGCATAAACATACCTGGCTCAGCAGGCTTGCTCTCATCACCTCTCAATCATTTCCCTTGGAACATCGAGACAAAGCATGGGAACTGGCCAGCTCGGCAATCACATATCCAGCTCGGCAGTTTCACCCCTGTATTCTCTCAATTATTCGCTCCCAGACACAGAGTCAAGGTGAGAAGGAACGCCCGGCTCAGCACATATCCAACCAGCTCAGCATCTCTCCCTTTCTCCTCTCCCGGTCTCTCGCTCCAAAACATCAAGGCGGGATGAGAGAATACGCCCGCACAATACTTCCTCTCTCAGCATGATACTCCTTCTCTCATCTCCCCTAGGATGTATAGTTTCAAAACTATCGACAAAATAAGTTCATCAATGCGGAAGTATCTTGTACGGGCTTAGGATGCATTGAATGCACACTAGCATATAGCTCGGCTTTACGTTAGACGCATGGCCAGCTCGGCACAAGGTATGCCCAGCTTGGTGTCTAGTCTTTACTCGTCCTCTCGAACGAAAAATGATCGACGCAAGGTATGCCCAGTTCGGAAAAAAGCTGGCCAGTACGAGCCATATGCCCAGCTCGGCATCTTTTGGAGGATGAAACCTTTCATCAAGTAGAAGAAGAGCGAAGAAAGCTGTCCAGCTCGGCATAAAAGTGGCCAGCTCGGCATCCCTTCTGCTCTTCTCTCTCGATCTTCTCCACCTAAGCAAGAAGTGAAAACATGTCCGGCTGGAACATACTCGACCAGCTCGGCATATTTTCTTTACATCATTCCACAAGTTTTCACCTACTGAATTGACCATCTCGGCATAAAATTCGCTCAGCATTTTTCAGTTTTCTTCCCCTCGGTCATTTACCCCAAAATGCTGAGACAAAGTAAACACCATAAGCCAGCTCGGCATTGCCCTATCCAGCTCGTCATTATTTGCTTCCTTGCAGTTTTTGAACGAAAAACTTTCGAAAAACTTATCTAAAACAGTTTTTCGGAAAAATGTTCAAACAGGATGCTGTCAGCTCGGCATTTTAAAATGAGCTGACCAGATCGGCATTCTTTCCAGCCATAAATGCTAAGCTGGATGGCATTCCCCTGAATGTCCAGCTGATCGTTCTATTTTCTGATCGGTTTGGCCGAAAAACCGATAAAAATTGCGATCCTTCGAGCATAATACTGTCAGCTCGGCATATCACTCGACATTCTGTCAAGCCAGAAATGTCGAGCTGGGTGACATTCTCCTCAATGTCCAGCTGATTGTTCTGTTTTCTGATCGGTTTGGTCGAAAAACGATAAAAGTCGTGATTCTTCGAGCAGAATACTGTGAGCTCGGCATTTCAGGATGAGCTGACCAGCTCGTCATTCTGTCCAGGCAGAAATCACGAGCTGAGTGACATTCTTCTGAATGTCCAGCTGATCATTTTGTTTTCTGATCGGTTTGGCCGAAAAACCGATAAAAGTCACGATTCTTCGAGTAGAATACTGTCAGCTTGGCATTTTAGGATGAGCTGGATGACATTTTCCTGAATGTCCAGCTTCGTTCTTGTTTCTCATCGGTTTGGCTGAAAAACTGATAAAAGTCGCGATTCTTCGAGCAGGACACTGTCAGCTCGGCATTGAGGGTCTCCAACACGGAATTTTAGTCAGTAAAAATTGCCGAGCTGGTTGTCTCCCAGAAAATGCCGAGCTGGATGCCTCCTTCTGTCCCGTTGGTACCAAAACACCTAACTGGACAGCGATGAACGGGAAAGCTTGGCATCTTCTCCTTCCAAAATGCCGAGCTGGGTAGTTCTGAGCTGTCAGCGCGGCATTTTCTCCTCTATAAAATGCCGACCTGACTTCCTCCATCGAAAATGCCGAGCTGAGCGCATTCAGCGAGCCGTCGGAGGATCTTTCTCAGTACCAAATGCCGAGCTAGATGCACAGTGGGGAGAGGTATGACCAGCTCTGCATTTTTCTTCACCAAGGAATGCCGAGCTGGACGACATCATGCACCATTTCCAATCTTGCTTCGTTCCTCGTCTTCGGGAACTTCCCGCTAACTTATCGATGTTTTCGTAAAAGTTTCAGTAAACCGGGGGAACCTCTAAACTGGAAAATGAAGGATGAGAATTGGACCGAGCTGGAAAGAGACCGGCCTAAAGCCTAGACCGACCCACCAAAGATTCTGAAAGATTCTTGGAGAATTAATGGAAAGACGGTGGAAAAAAGGAAAAGACGCAAGTCCCACATCGAGACTTTGGCTGCTTAAGACTCAAAGTTGTCTAGTATAAATATAGATCGATTTTTACTCTTGTAACACAATTTAATATATCTTGAACACTGCATCTAGCAATAAAATCAGCAATATTCTCTTTTCGATTTCTTGTTTTCTTTCTCGTTCTTGCCCTAGTTTCCTTGTTCGGTCTTTCTCTTTACTTTTAGTTTTCTCTCGCAAGATTCTCGGTTCCTCACATCAACAACTTATCACAAATACATTAGGGTGAATTTCGGTTCCCACAATAATAGCTTATTTTCAGCTGTTGCTTCCACTAACATATCGATATGTGGAAGCAGGAAACTGTCTTTGGGACAAGCCTTGTTTAGGTCAGTGAAGTCCATACAGACATGCCACTTCATTTCCTTTTTCTTTACAACAACCGGATTGGCAAGCCAATCGGGATATTTGACTTCCGTGATTGATCCCACCTTGAGCAGTCTATCCACTTAGTCATTTGCAGCCTTTGCTCGTTCTGGTCCCCACTTTTGTCATTTCTGTTTCATTGGTTTGAAAGTTGGATCCACGTTAAGCTTGTGGCATGCGATGTTGATATAAATTTCTAGCATGTCTTATGCTGCCCAAGCGAACGTGTTGATATTATTCTTTAGAATGGAAATTAGATCAACCCGGATCGGATCTTTTAGTTTAGCACCAATTTCTATGCATCTTTCAGGATTTGTATCGTCGTTGTAAACCGAGACTACAGGTTCACAAGGGGCCTCATCATATCTTCGGTGATTCCTCCATCCGAAGCTGGGGGAGTAATTTTGCCAGGTCAGCTACTGCCTCCCGGTTCTCCTTCTCCTTTGGTCTCATGTTAATCACAGGTTTCTTGAGTTTATGTTCTATTAAGAAACATGCTCGAGAATCTTTTGTTCTCCCCAAATCGTTCCAGGTCCGTTCGGAGTCGGAAAATTTGAGACAGAGGTGAAAAGTCGATGGAACAGTCTTTATGGCATTCAGCCAAGATGTTCCCATGATCACGTTATAGATGGTAGGGTGATCAGCCACCAAGAATGCTATTGGTATAGCACCTCCTTCCGTTCGAACTGGCAAGAGGATGGTTCCTTGAGTCATTGTTACACTTCCGGAGAAGCTAGTTAATGGTCGGGATCGTCTACTAGTTCGTGCGAGCCCATCTTCAACTTATCGAGAGTTTCCTTAAAGATAATTTTTACCGTATTTTCAGTATCGGTAAGTACCCTAGAAAAGTTATGATCGACTATCATAAGCTCGATCACAAGAGGATCATCGTGGGGTTGCGAGATCTCATATGCTTCCGATTTCTCAAAAACAGTTGCCTCCTTATTTTTCGTCTTTGATTCAAAGCGATTGACATTCGTTCCTGCTTTTCGCTGGGAAGCTTTTATTGATGTTATCGTATCTCCGAAAAACTGTGAGCCCCTGATGATTGTGTTTATACGCTTCTTTTTCGAGGGTTTCTCTGGTTGTTCTAAAGATATCGTAGGAATCTCCTTTACGGACCAAATCCCATATTTGGATCCTTCTTGCGTCGGCTCGGCTCCAGTGAGCGGAAGACTCTTGAAGCCAACTGTGCGAACTAACGCTCTAAACTCAACCGAACAAAGGAATGAATCTTGAAGAAGACGAACTTGAAAGAAGAACAACGCAGAGAATTTTTGACCCGGTGTTCACCTCCTCTCTCAAACCGAGAGAGAGATATATTTCACCGGAGCTGGGATCGAACCAGCAACTTACTATAAAAGCTCTAAACCAAGCTTAAGGAAAAAAACAAGATTACAATCTCTCTTCTCTCTCTTTCTCTCAAACAAGACAATGAACAGTAGTCAGCCCGTTGCAACGGCTATAAGACTTTTATACTTAAGTCTTTTACACACGTGCACACAAACGAGCTAACACACTGATCCAACAGCTAATAAGAAACACTCTAATACAACTAGAGTCACTACTACACTTAAGGTAAAACCACCTAAGTCTTGATCTTACGACTAAAACCACAAATTCTCCACATTAGGCATAGATCAACCTCTAAGCCTCTTCATCGCATCAAAGACCCTGGACACTCAACGTCAGGAACCGACGACACTTAACACTCTGTAACCCGAAGCATCTTTAAAGCTTCTCTAACCTTGTGAACTGGCAAAACCTTTGTGAAAATATCAGCAGGATTATAGTCAATACCAATCTTCAGAACTCGTACCTCCCCTTTGCTTATCAAGTCTCTTCCAAAATGGTACTTAATAGCTACATGTTTGGTTTTTTCATGGAAAACAGCATTTTTAGACAATGCTAGAGCGCTTTGAGAGTCACAATGAACTTCAAACGCATCTTGTGTGAATCTTAGCTCTTTTCCAAAACCTTTTAACCAAACACCTTCTCGAATTGCTTCAGCCATCGGATATGTACTCCATTTCGGTTGTAGACAGAGCAACCACCTTTTGGAGTTGTGATCTCCAGCTTATTGTATTCCCACCAACCGTGAACACAATCCCATTTAAAGACTTTATGTTGTCTAAATCCCCTGCATAATCTGAATCGCAGTAGCCTCTTCAAAATCTTGTTGTGCCTTATAACACAGTCTGAAATTGAGTGTCCCCAGAACGTATTTCAATACCCACTTGACAGCTTTCCAGTGTTCTTCCATGGGACAGCTCATAAACCTGCTTAACAGACCTACAGGATATGCGAGATTAGGTCTCGTGCCCACCATTGCATACATAAGGCTACCAACTGCACTCTGATAAGGGACATTCTTTAGAATCTTCTCTTGCCTCAATTCTTGTTCGGTTGGAGACTTCAGCTTGAAGTGAGCACCCATGGGAGTCGCCACTGACTTACACTGATCCATTTTGAAATTCGATAGGACCTTCCTCAAATAACTTTCCTGCGAGATCCACAGCTAACCTGTTGATCTGTCTCTCTTAATTTCCATACCGAGGATCTTCTTAGCATCACCCAAATCCTTCATCTCGAATTCACTACCCAATAAAATCTTCAATCTTTGTACTTTTACTTTGCTATTTGAAGCTATTAGAATATCATCTACATATAGTAACAGGTATATCATGATACCCTTCTCCACCTCCTTAAAGTAGACACAATTATCTCGTTCACTTCTAAGATATTCATTCATTTTCATGAAATCATTGAAGCACTTATTCCATTCCCGAGGTGATTGTTTCAATCCATATAGAGAGTGTTTAAGCAAGCAGACCTTCTCAGGGTGTTTCTCATCAATGAATCCCTCTGGCTGATCCATAACAATGTACTCTTCTAGTTCCCCGTGAAGGAATGCTGTCGTAACGTTCATTTGTTGCAACTCCATGTCGTATTGAGCAACTGCAGACAAGATATATCGAATGGAGACGTGTTTAACCACTGAGGCAAAGAATTCATTGTAATCTATTCCCTCCTTATGTGCATACCCTTTTGCTACAAGTCTTGCCTTGAACCTTGGTGCCTCAACTCCGGCAATTCCTGGTTTCCTTTTGAATATCCATCTGCATCCGATAGCTTTTTTATTCTTTGGTCTGTCAATTAAGACCCAATTCATGTTCTTCTTTAGAGATGTCATCTGAGTGGACATAAGCCAAACACCCGAACCTTTTCAGGTTCAATAAGCTCGGCATGGCTGACGTCCATAACTCCTCTGGAACTCTAAAGTCCAACACCGATGATGGTGATCTGTTTATTTGATATACAGCTGTAGAAGCCGCTTCTGCCCAAAACCTTAGACCAAGACCACTCTCACTTAACATGCTCCTTACTTTGTTCATGATCGTCATGTTTAATCGTTCTGCAACCCTATTTTGTTGAGGTGTGTATGCGCATGTCCTGTGTCTAATAATTAGCTAATAATATAAATTAACTATTATAAAATAATTAGCTGATACTTTACCATGCGCAATTGCGTATGGCAAAGGTTATTACCTAGTCTATATATAATCGACTCGACAATTATAAGTCTTAATTAGCCAATCTTTCAATGTGGAAATTAGTCTTTTTGTATATTCTATCGACTTCTGAGAATATTTGAGAACCTTTGAGAATCTTCGAGAATCTTCCAGAAGTCGGCTTGGCTCACGATGATCTTTTTTGTCGGTTTGGCCTAATCTCGTCCTTCGCCTTCGGTTTGGTAGTTTCTTTGTATATATTCGGTTTGACACTTCAGTTTGATTTAAGTTAACGGCTTGAAGTTTTCTGATAGATAAACGTTACGTATTTATCATAAAACTACAAGATGTTTTACAAAAATATTGATAAGTTATCGTCATGAATTATAAAGACAAAGATCTAGACATGATCGACTCAGAGCAAGGCAAGAGATGATCATTGGATTGGGGACGAGATGCATCACCTCGGGGATGGTCCTTGTGTTGTCAGCTCGGGGATCATATGATTGATCTTCGAAGGATCGACTCATGGGTCGAGGAGATCATTGACCCATCACCTCGGGTCAAGGAGCGATGCACTGGCTTAGGATCAGAGGATGCATGTCGTCGGTTCGGGGAAGAACGATCATCATTATCTCGGGGATGCTCGGCATGTCGTCGGCTCGGGGACGACATGGAGCATCGCCTCGGGGCACCAGGATGCATATTGCGGCATTCTTCGATCAGCCTTGGTCAAGTACCTACTAACCATCAGCTCGGGGATGCAAGGGCGTCGTCGGCTTGGGGGCGCAAGGATATCTTCGGCTTGGGGACACAAGGACGTTATCAGCTCAGGGATAATCTCATGCACTGGCTCGCGATGGACAGCATGTTGTCGGCTTGGGATGGACCACGTGTCATCGGCTTAGGGCAAGGAGATATCACCTCGGGTCACCGATGTTTATAGCCTCTGGTACTTGGGAAAAATATCCGGTTTGCATATGAAAAATTCGAAGAATTATGACTTTGATCGATTTGGACAAGAACTATACGAAAATGTAATTTTGTATATTTTTATAATTTTTGCGATAAAATAACTTTTATCGTAAATATTTTATTATATGTTATCTTTTTTTCTTTTTTCAAAAATATCAAAAATCAATAAAAAATTTTGATATTTAAATATTATAGTCGTTAATTTTAGAAAGATGAATTTTGACCACAACATACATTATAATGTAAAATAATTATCTTATCCATCCAGTAGGGAGCTCAAATTATCACCTAATTTCTATATTATTTGGGAAAATTAAATGATAATAGCAATTTATGTTATTATATTGAAAAGGGTTAATGTTATGATTTTGAAAAGGGTTAGATCAATTATAATTTCTCAAAACAATTTGGTTGTTTTTACTATTTTCCTATGAAGTATTCAATAGCCACATTTAGTATTTTCGAATAGCTCACTTTAACAAATCATCCTTCAATGAATAGTAAATTCGGCTAAACTTGTTCGAGAAAATAACCCAAAAGATTTTGTTTGCCCTTTTCTATTTTCGTATTTCCTCGTAACTTTTTAGGCTTTAGCCACTGAATACAAATACTCTAATTCGTAACAGAATATATACTACAAAGGCACAAGCCAATCTGGTTGGATCAGTGTGAACCGTGAGGATAAAAACCATATTGAAACCTTAAAAAAATGGTTTACTTGCATTTTAAGTTTTAAATACACACACACACAAGTAGGAAAAGGAAACCTGAACTTCTTCTTTCAATTCGTTCACATGCTTTTTGATGACAACATTTGAAGCCTTCTATTTCAATCCAAGCAAACTGCAATTTCCTGGGTTTAAGACAAAGCAATTGTAGTTTTCTCTTTAAAAAACAAAAAGTAGCTTTCTCTTCTTTTTGCTCTTCAAATCACAAAATCAAAAGACATTTTTTAAAAATATTGTCTCTGTTTCTTGTCTTCGGGTTCACTTGAAACTCTCTAAGTTTTGTCTTTTGACATAAAAGTATATATAACAGAGCAGGTTTCACAACTCAACGAACTACTTACCTCTCCAGTCCCCAAAGCTCAAAACTTTTCAATCCCTGCTTTAAAAGATCTTTTTGGCTTTGGACTTGAAAATTGGATTAAAGAAACTGGTATGGAGAAGAATACAAAAATGAAGCATGCAAGTGGTGATGAAGATGATAAGGTTCATCTAATTAGCTTCTTGATATTTAGCTTCTTCTTGATCGTAGCTTACGAATGTTTCTCCAATATAAGTATATATTTTTTCTTATGTACGCTTAGCAGCATCACACAAACAAAGAGCAGGATAGCATAATCCTGAACCCGAACTTTGAGGACGGTCTCAACAATTGGAGTGGAAGAGGATGCAAGGCTGTCTTACACGAGTCCATGGATGCAGGGAGAATCGTGCCGCTTTCAGGACACGTTTTCGCAGCAGCAACAGAACGTAAAGCCACATGGAACGGGATTCAACAAGAGATTTCGGGAAGATTCCAAAGGAAGCGTGTCTACGAAGTAACAGCAGTCGTCCGAATATTTGGCAACAATGTGACGAGTGCAACCGTACAAGCGACTCTTTGGGTCTTAAACGTAAACCAACGCGAACAATACATAGCCATTACCAAGTTGGTTTCTCATCTCCTCCAATGTAAAAAAATATCAATATCTTGATTAACTTTAGTAAACTGATAAGACTGGGGTATGTCAATGAATCATATTAGTGTGCAGGCGACTAATAAAGATTGGATAGAGTTGAAAGGTAAATTCGTAATCCATGGTTCGCCATCAAGGGTAATACTATACCTTGAAGGTCCACCTCCAGGAACCGACATTCTTGTCAACACTTTAGCTGTCAAACATGCTCAAAGGAACCGGCCATCGCCTCCACCATTCTACGAGGTCAGTTCCTTTACCATAAACAATGCTTTAAAACTTGCGATAGCACGATTCCTGGTCTGGATCGTGAGTCAAACAAATGATGAAAGATGGTGCACTTATAGTTATACCATCAATGGTCTTGATCAAAAGCAAATATGAAAGATGGGTTTGGATACCACAAATTGTAGTTAGGAAATAATCGAAGCCAAACCAAAATTTGAATCAAAAGCTCAAGAACGAAATGAGAAAGTGGGAAATATGGATGTTTGCTTCTATGGCTAAGGAAATAAATTATTTCTTCTCTTATTAGTAATATTAAACAACAACACAAAAAAATCTAAACTAAGATCAGAGATAGCTTCTTAATATAAATTACAGACTGCACATAGCAGTCGCATGTTTGAAATATTAGTTTGATCAGTTACAAAGAAAACTTCTTCTTTTTATAGATACTAACCTATCTCTGTTTGTGATATTTTTATGCCAGGATCCCGGTTTTGGAATCAACATAGTTGAAAACAGTGAAGTGAGAGATGGGGAAACTCAACCATGGTTCGCTCTAGGAAACTGCAAGTTGAGTGTTGGACAAGGGGCTCCTCGCACTCTGCCACCAATGGCTAGAGACACGCTCGGTCCTCACAAACCTCTTGGTGGAAACTATATCCATGTGACCAACAGAACGCAGACTTGGATGGGTCCAGCTCAGATGATAACTGATAAACTCAAACTGTTCTTGACATATCAAATCTCAGCATGGGTGAAGCTTAGTGTGGGAGGTACTAGTGGTATAAGTCCTCAAAATGTGAACATTGCACTCAGCGTCGATAACCAATGGGTGAATGGAGGACAGGTCGAGGTCAGTGTTGGTGAAACATGGCATGAACTTGGCGGATCCTTTAGGCTCGAGAAGCAGCCGCAAAACGTCATGGTTTACGTTCAAGGTCCTGCAGCTGGCATTGATTTGATGATTGCGGCACTGCAAATATTCCCCGTGGATCGTCAAGAACGTCTTAGATGTCTCAGAAAACAAGTTGATGAGGTTCAAATTCTTTTCAAATTTCATTAGATATGGAGTTTAGTAAGTTACTGAGTTCAAGAATGTTGTTTCTTGGTAGGTACGTAAGCGCGACATTATCTTGAAGTTCTCAGGACTTGATGATTCCTGCGATTTGTTTCCTTACATAGTGAAAGTGAAACAAACGCACAACAGTTTCCCAGTAGGAACGTGCATCAATAGAACAGACATAGATAATGAAGACTTTGTTGATTTCTTCACAAAGAACTTTAACTGGGCAGTGTTCGGAAACGAGCTAAAGTGGTACTGGACAGAGGCCGAACGCGGAAAGCTCAATTACCAAGATGCAGACGACATGTTGGATCTCTGTATCGGCAATAACATTAACGTTAGAGGACACTGCATCTTCTGGGAAGTTGAGTCCACGGTTCAGCCGTGGGTTCGTCAGTTGAACAAAACTGAGTTGATGAACGCGGTCCAGAAGCGTCTCACAGATATCCTAACGAGATACAAAGGCAAATTCAAGCACTACGACGTAAACAACGAAATGCTTCATGGTTCGTTTTATCAAGATAGGCTTGGAAAAGGTGTAAGAGCATTGATGTTCAACATTGCACACAAGCTTGATCCATCTGCTTTGCTCTTTGTGAATGATTATCATGTCGAGGACGGTGATGACACACGTTCGTCCCCGGAGAAGTATATTAAACTTGTTCTTGATTTGGAAACTCAAGGAGCAGCCATAGGAGGGATTGGGATCCAGGGACACATAGACAGTCCTGTTGGAGCCATTGTTTGTTCCGCTCTTGATAAGCTCTCTGTTCTTGGTCATCCAATCTGGTTCACAGAGCTTGATGTGTCTTCGACAAATGAGTTCGTTAGAGGAGAGGATCTTGAAGTCATGTTGTGGGAAGCATTTGCCCACCCTGCAGTCGAAGGTATCATTTACTTCAATTTTTCCTTTTGATGGATTTTTAAACCATGTCTGAGTTGTTGACCAAAAAAAAAAAAAAAAACATGTCTGAGTTTTATGAATTAAATTTTACCTAATATGATAAAATGCAACATCTGCTTACTTAAAGGAAACCGCCTTTTCCGCGATTTACTTGCTCCCAATTAAAGCCTCCTACCAAAACTACCCAAAATTTTATTATGTATTTAGCTATCTAATTTAGTGTTTCTATATATAACACAAAAGATTGTAAGATTTTGGGAATTTGATTTCTCATCATTTTTGTGGATATATGATTGGTTTTTTAATGGTACACTAGATTCTATCTCGTCTTAAAAACAGGAAATGATGAAAAGAAAATTAAAAAAAAAATGTTTAGTTAATAAATAATATAATCATATTAATTAATATTTATATATAAATATAATTACATTTTCTGAAAGTTAAAAGATGTTACCAATTTATTTAACTTGTTTTGCATTAGTTATTTTTAATGTTTTTATAATCAAAACATATAAATTGATTATTTTAACCTGTCTCAATATATAATTAGGTA
>OVBI01001555.1:0-32211 GCA_900406495.1 Sisymbrium altissimum
ATGTAAACCGACGTATAATATAAACCGACCAAGGCCCATATGGTCCAATATTTCCAGTCTTGTTTCACCTAACTTGTTTTTTTTTCCTCAGAATCAAAGAGATCACTTAACTGTTTGCTCTCTCAGTTTGGGTGGTTACTTGATATGGTTACTTTGAAAACTCTTCAGCTCCAAGGAAAAGCTTGGATTGCGCTTAGTGAAGTCACAACTGCTAGTGATGTGGTCAGTATCCATCACCTTTTTCAACTCTTTTCTTTCTGAGCATCAGTGTGTTGTATAGATTGATGGAAGCGCTAAAAGTATACAGCTTCTGGTCCAAAAGATATCAACTCTGCACGGTCGGATAGAGGCATTGGTGGAATGCAGATTTTTGTCGAAACTCCAACAAAGAGAACCTTCACCCTCTATGTTGAAAGCTCTGACACCATTGACAATGTCAAGGCAAAGATAAAATATGAGATAGGAACGCCTCTTCACCAGCAAAGTCTAGTCTTCTCCGGTAAACTGCTCGACGATGACCACACCTTAGCTGATTACAACATCGAGAAGGAATCAACTCTGCGGTTGATTAGACATGGTCGTGGTATGCAGATTTCTGTCCAAACTCTGACAGAGAGAACCTTCACTCTCTATGTTGAAAGCTCCGACACCATTGACAGTGTCAAGGAAAAGATACAGGACGTGGTAGGAATGCCTCATGACCAGCAAAGTCTAATCTGTGATGGTGAACTGCTAGAGGGTAGCCGCACAATAGCTTATCACAACATCCAAAAGAAATCAACACTGTTGTTAATTAGACATGGGATTGGTATTCTGATCTCTGTCAAAACTCTGATGGATAGAACATTCACACTTGATGTTGAATTATCTGATACCATTGATTGTGTCAAGGAAAAGATGCAACAAGAGCTAAGAATTCTTCCACACCAGCAAATTCTATTATATTATAAGGTGAACTGCTCCAGGATGGCCGCACCTTGGCTCGTTCCGGCGTCCTGGAGGAATCCACTCGGCACCGCAGGATTAGAGGTGGTATGCAAATTTCGGTCAGAAGTCTGATAGAGCAAACCTTCACCCTGCATCTTGAAAGCTCAGACACAGTTGACAGTGTCAAAGCAAAGATACAGGATGAGGTAGGGAACCCTCATGATGACCAGCAAAGTCTAATCTTTGAGGGTGCATTGCTTGAGGGTGGCTGCACTTTGGCTGATTACGACATCCAGATGGGATCAACTCTGCGGCTGATTAAACATGGTAGTATGAAGATCTATGTCCAAACTTTGACATGCAGAACTTTCACCCTTTATGTTGAGAGCTGGAACACCATTAACGATGTCAAGGCAAAGATACATGACGAGGGAGAAATTCATCCTTCCCAGCAAAGGTTAATCTTTCGCGGTAAATGCCTCGAGGATCACCGCACCTTAGCTGATTACAACATCCAGGAGGAATCAATTCTACACCTTGTGCTCAGGCTAACAGGTGGTGGTTATGATATGCAGATCGTCATCGAGTCACTGCTTGGCAAAACGCTGACCCTCAGGGTTGAAAGCTCTGACAATTCATCTGCAGACTCTCAACATCCTAAAGTTAACCCTAGACATTCACCTTTGTCTTCATGGTGGCAGCATTGGTTGTCGTGTCTGAGCATTGTGTTCTCTTTTGAAAAGTGGGGTTATCGATTCATAGGCACTTGGAAGTGATACATTTTGTTTCTATTTTCTTTATTTTCTTGTTTTTCTCAACCTTTGGATCCCGCTAGTAACGAGCCTTTAATGGTTATTGTGTGTGCGTGTGATTAATGGGTTTTCTGTAAGACGGACTTCAATCATTTTGTTTACTTGTCATCTAAATTAGATCGACTAATCTGATATTTGGTACAACATGATTAGCTACCTCCTTCACATATATTGCACATGTTGTTGAATGTAGTAGAGCCTTCTCAACTCTCATGCATTGCATCTTAGGTTCTACAGCCCACTTTGCTTCTCCCATGTTCCTCAACTCTGGTTATACCTCAATCTAACTATGAATCATTATGGCACTGCAGTTTTCTCTGGGTTAGCCTCAACTCTTCCTGGAAATTTCCCTAGTTATCACTAAAGAAATAACTCACAAGTGACTGATGGTATAGTTGGTTATGACTCAAAACCAAGATTCTCTTGTTCTGCCATTTGTCCTTCCTTTAATTACTGGTCTTTAGTGCTTTCTTCCTTTGACTGAGAATGCTAAGTATCGTTTGTTTATATGTATTCTTCTTAGCCAACAAAAAAATATAGCTGTCATTGTTCATCTTTTTGAAGAGTTATGAATCGATCACAGTTTCTTGATGAATAATGTGTCGCTATAAACTAAGACGCTTGTGCAGATAAATAGCATTATGCTTATTAAAATCTGGATCAGTATCTCAGTTTCAGCCGTTTTGATGCCCATATGGTGGAGATTATAACGAATGATTAACATTATGAAGAAAACTTTGGCTCATTATTGAACCAGAAATTGAAATTATGATCTTGATTCTCTTTGTTTTAAGCTTTGTCTGAGTGCAGTTTCTATTTATAGAGTTTTTTTTGGTTTTCATGTTAAGTATTTATACTCAAAGTTGAAATATAATCTTAAGATTTAGTCCTCAAAAGCCATATCGTTCTCAGCATATTATTTCATCACTTAACGACCGGCTCAAGGCTCACCAATCCGTTACCCGGCCATCAACAGAAACTTCAACGAGTTTAACTTGCCCCACACGGTAACAAAATTACTTGGTCCAAACGCTAGAACATGGTGCGCCGATCACATAGCCTACAGTGTAGGCGAACACGGTCCATAGTTCTGGAACGGTCTGGGTCGAGTAGAGGGTAAAGTCTAGGAACATGATCGGAGGGCGAAAGGTCAAATTAGCTTTAGTACAAATTGGCTCCATACTTATATTTTAAATATTTTTAGTTGCCGTTCGTCAACTTATACACAATTTAATTTACTTTTTTTGTTGGGGTACAAAATTTAATTCTTGTAAAAAGGCTATGAAGTGATTCATATTAGAAGACATTTGCTCCCTATATTCTCTTGTTTTCTGCGCTTTATATCACTTATTATGTCTTCTTTGGGGTAAGCTCCTGAATATTTACATAAAATATCATTTGATTTTTTTTTTAATTCTAGAGACGAGTTTGGTTTTCAAGATATTTTTATTTACAAATTTTGATAATTGTAGTTTTTACTATACTATACACATAGCCGGTCCTGAAAGTATAAAGCTCTTGAATATTTACATAAAATATCATTTGATTTTTTTTAATTCTTGAGATGAGTTTGGTTTTCAAGATATTTTTATTTACAAATTTTGATAGTTGTAGTTTTTACTATACTATACACAGAGCCGGTCCTGAAAGTATAAAGCTCCTGAATATTTACATAAAATATCATTTGATTTTTTTTTTAATTCTTGAGACGAGTTTGGTTTTCAAGATATTTTTATTTACAAATTTTGATAGTTGTAGTTTTTACTATACTATACTCTATACATATTAAATTATATATTTGTGATGTTATTTTTACGTTTAGAGTCACTTATATTCAATTTTGGTAATAACTTTTTTTTTTTATCATGAGAAATAAATGTTCAGGCTCTGCCACTAAAATCTAAACCCTAAGCAGAGTAGCTGCTTGTAGTCGAGTCGAGACAAACCAGTTCCGTTGTGGATTGTAGAGATTCACCGCCACCCTAGTTGATGTGTTATTGTCTTCGGGTCTGGAGATAACCAATAAAGTTCCTAAAGATGGTGATTGGTGACTTAGGATTTCGACGGCTTATCTGCCCTACTGAGGAGCTCTATGGTATTAATATATTTATGTGATCCATCTGTAAATAACACATCAACATATATTACTTTTTCAAAGTCTTTTTAAATACTACTATTTTTAACTTTTAGTAAGGACGGTGTGACCAATAGAACAGATTCAAGGAAGTTTAATATGGTATTAGGTTTATGATTTTTATTAATTAGTTGTGCTGTTTACTCTGTGCATGCACCGAGTTGTTTTTTCTTATTTAATTAAACAGAACAGAATAACAGTCTTTATAGTGTTAATGTTTATTTTATATAATTAATTTTCCTGCTATTTCGGTATTTCAATTTTTTTTAGTATATCTTTTCCATGTTTTTTGATCTTGTATATATTTTTGTTATCTATTTTGTTAATTTTCATATTTTTTTTGGTAAATTGTGTACTGATGCATGTTGGGCTGATTATTATTTTCATTTAATGATAGTTTTATCTTCGTAATCTTTGCAATTTTATTTTCTTATATGTTTTTATTTCACCTTTCTTTTCTTTTTTTCACTGTTTTATTATTGGTATTTAAATTAACATCGTTACTATTAGATTAGAGATGTTCTATTATGTTTTTTTGATGTTTTATTAGTCCATTTCTCTATCTGTAGATTAATTTGCTTCTACTAATATTGTGTGTATCTGAAATCGTAAAACTAAAAAAACATTTTATTTATCTGTCTCCCAAATGTATTGTTATAATGCTTTATTATAAAGTAATGCAATTGTTAACTGTTGATTCTTTTCTCTCTGTTTCTTTCTAGGAGGTTGTTTCTTAATTCATCGCTGAAGTTATTGTATGCAATTTAAATCATCAACGATTATATATCTCCAATAATTGTTTTTAAATGTTAAAACATAGTATATTACGTAACTTTATTTATCACATTACCTTCTTTTCCCAAGTTTTCCTCTCAAGATTATGCTTCATTCATCGGTGTTGATTATTCATCCTTCTCCTCGTCACCTATAGGTGAAGATGTGTAGTTATCCACTATACTTAGGTACAATTTTTATAATTTACTTATTTAAAAAAATATTCATTATGGAGATAGATACTTACTTTCCATGAAAGGCAGACCACAGAAAGCTTCTCTATATACAATATTTGTGATATACTGTTCTTTTTGGTGGTTTTTGGTAGTGTCTACCACTTGAGGACCTTTTGGTGTGGTAACTTTCGATAGTGCGACGTATAGTTGCCCGTGCCTGAAAATAGGTTTTGGGAGGTATAAAACTACTCTTTTCAAAGTTTGTCTTTGACTCTTATTGATAATCATGCGTAAAATAGTCGCATGGAGAATTGCCTCCTTTTAAGGGTGAACGGGTATTGTATATCGTTTAGATACAATATTATTCTTAGAATCAATACTTCGACTTCTTCTTGGTATGAGTGAGCATCTCCACTTTGATAACTTTATTTCCCATGTGTGTCACAATTATCCTTGTCCAGTTACATAGACCTTCATGTGGATTGATATTTCGTATCAGTATGATGGGCGCACCAAGTTTTAGGTAGAGCCAGTGTCCTGGAATTCTTGAGAACTCTAAAGAATTCAAGTACTCCAATGGGTAAGACATCTGGATAATGTCTCGTTAGACTTCGTTTTCACCAACACTGTTTTCACGGAAGTACTCTTGTTGGAGGCCAGGTAACTTTAATAGTATGTAATTGTTTATCTCTTCGGTCTCGTTTTTCGGTGTTAGTATCGCGGCCTCTGTAAGGGTCTCTCTTTTTTTAAAAGTTTCTTCTAGGTCAGGATAAATAGAGCCACATAGGCCCTGTTCGTTTGCTGGTCGCTAGCGTCAGCGACCAGCGTCAGCGATTAGCGATCGCGATTACATGTTGCTAAGGTTGTTCGTTTCGCAGTCGCGCGACTAGTCGCGGCGACTAAAATCAGTGGCATTTTCGTAATTTTTAATTTTAAAAAATTTTGATCGCTAAGTTTTTAATCGTAGGCGCTAAAAAAATTAGCGATCGAAATTTTTAATCGCTGGTCAGTAGCGTTTGGTCGCCGCGACTAGTCGCAGGGTCTACGACTACCAAACGAACAACACTTAGTCGCTGACGCTGGTCGCTGACGCTAGCGACCAGCAAANCATAATATTTTCATCCTTTGGTAGCATCATCGTCTCATCATGGTAAATAGAGTCACATAATACCTCCATCTGATTTTCATCCTTTGGTAGCATCAGTGTCTCATCTATTTCGATTTTATCTTCCTTCTGATATCTTTTTTTGACATTGTTCATACCCCACGCACATATGGAGATATAATATATATATATATATATATATATATATATATATATATATATATATTTTTTTTTNTATATATATATATATATTTTCTTAATTATTATATAATTTATATTTGAGTATATACATTATAAAATACATAAATACATTTTTTTGGAAAAATTATATGTATATCATATATACGTATGATGAATATCAGAAATTAAGACAAAATCTAAATTATTTAAAGTGTAAAATTTAGTGATAATTAACAAAATACACTGTTAATTTAATATTTAAAATTTGGAAAATACACTGTTTATTTAGTTTTTTTTAATTATACTTATCTATATATAATAAAACTCTTTTAACCAACATTTTAATAAATAAAATTTATAATTCGAAAATATTAATATTCTGATTAATTGGTTTCAGATAAAAATATATTTAATTGTCAAGTATACTAAAATATATAATTGGATAACATTTGAAATGTTTTAAAATAAAATTAAAAAAGAATGCTGAGGTGGCACTCTCACAGGAGAGTAGGGTGCCTAATTATATATAAGATTGAAATATTTTCAAAAATATATTTATTTTTGTTTTTTATCTGTATATTAACCAAAAGCTGATTTTATTATTTATAAAATAACTGATATATTATTAAATTATTTAATTATATTTATCACTTGATTTTATAATTTAATATATGTAATTTGTTTTTATTTTTGTTTTTATTTAATTAAGGAAGTAGGATCCACTATTTTTAGATTGTTTAGATATTTGTTTAATAATTGACTTGTTTGAAAGTATGTTTAGTAAACATTTTGTTATTTATCATAATTATCCTTAATGAAATTTAATTACATTATTAATATTTAATGTCATTTTATGTAATATACCACATAATTATAAGGTTAATTCTATAATGTTATTCTAATTTAATAAGATAGATAATATTACCATTTTAATTTGATATTACCAATCCATAAAGTTTTAAGACAGTGTGAACCCAACACATGTTAAAAGTTATTTTTTCCTTTCAATTTCTGACTCTCTTTTTGGGCTTAGGACTCTCTATTTCAGTCTAAAGCTTTCCGTTTAACTGTTTCTGGAACTTTTTTGTCTATTTTCCTTTTTCACTCCTTTTCCTTCAAGCTTTTCCTGTTGTCCAGAATTTTCTTCATTGTACTGTTCATCATATACTCCTTTCTCTTTTAGTTTCATCTTGCATGATGGAAAAAGACCTTGATCTAACTCTTCAAAAACGATCTCTAATTCCAGAGGATGACGAAGAAACATTTGAAATGCCTGATTTACCAGAATTTAAATCCTGCATGCACAATTGATTGAGTATTCTTGGTAGATCGTTGAACCCTGAGCATCATAAAATGTCAAGCTTAATTCTTGATATGCCTCGCAAATGGCAGAAATACGATCGGGTCAGAGGAATTGCATTATCTCATGATCATTTTCAGTTTATCTTCGATTATGAACATGATTTGCTTGATATCCTCAACAAATGTGCTCAAACCTACAATGATTGGTCACTGGTTGTTGAAAGATGGGTGGAGAACCCTCCTCCTGATTATCTGCAGGTTCTTACTGTTTGGGTTCAAATTCGCAATGTCCCAGTCAATCACTATACAACTGCTGCGATCACTAAACTTGGTGATTTTGCAGGTTCAGTCATTGATGTTGCGTTTGATCCAAATAAAGCTCAGAATAGGTACTATGTACGAGTTAAAGTTAAACTAGACGTCTCCAAACCTCTAAGAAGGTCCAAGGTTATTAAACTGCCTGATTGTTCTACTACAATAATTCTATATTCCTATGAGAGAGATTCAAAAACGGTGTTTTACTTTTCAAAGGTTATCTCATTCCCAAGATAAATGCCCCGATTATAGAGATCTTAAAAGCAAATCATCAACTTTGGTGGCCTCCAACCCGTCTATATCGGCTACTAGAAATTCAAATAATCATCGTCTGCATCCTTCTGATCCTTTGTTTGGTGAATTGGAGAAGCATCAATTAGTCTCTCCTGCAAATCCTTCCTCCACTCGAATAGCTGATGATGTTCTGCAAGAAATGTGTTTGTACCTGGCTTCTGCTGATGACTCTGAACGTTGGCTTTTTGAGGAACATCTGAAATCTGTGATCTCAGCAGTTCAAAAGAATCCTATGGAGGAACGTTCCCTGTTATAGCTTCAAGCTCCACCTCCAGTCATTCTGATTCTTGATAAAGGTAAGGGTTTAACCTTTGATTATTCCACGCAATCAGCTTCTACAAAAGATCTTAAGTTTAAATTCATGGGCTCTGCTTTTCCCTCCATTAATCCTTTTGAGTTGGATCTTTTGCGTGCTCAAAAAGCTTCTCTGAAGGATGCTCAGATCATTTTCAACTTCCAATCTACTGCTCCGAGTTCTACTCCATTAGCTCTTTATGCTGGTTCCTAAGGCTCTGCGCCTCCTAAGCGATCTCCTCGCAGAAGGTCTATTTCAGCTAATTCTGCTAAGATTTCCTCTCCAACAGCATATACTCACTCCAAGAAACGCAAAAGTGCTTACAAAAGTAAAACTGAAGATTCTGTAGCTCCCTCCATCAAATCCAATATGCAAATTCACAGGTGGTTCCTTCTGAGGAGCCACTGGACAAATGATGTGTATCTTAAGTTGGAATTGTCAGAGTCTGGATGGCCCTCAGAATCTGGTAATTCCTCGTCTCCAGGAATTTTGTGTATCTTTTACTCCGGAGATTATCTTTTTTATGGAGACAAAGAAGGGCCGTGATATTTTGGTGGATCTTAAAGTCTGCCTTGGTTTTGATAATGTTGTTACAGTTGACCCTCTTGGTTTTAGTGGCGGTTTGGCCCTTTTTAGAAAAAATCGGTTAAAATTGATGTAAATTTATGTTGATAAAAATCTAATGGATCTTTTGGTATACTCGGATAAGGGTTGTTGGTTTTTATCCTGTGTCTATGGAGATCCTGTTGAAAAATATAGACATATCCTTTGGGAGCGTCTTCTGCGTCTTAGTGCTAATAGGAATCATCCTTGGTGTTTAATCGGAGATTTTAATACCATTCTTCATAATGGTGAAAAGCTTGGAGGCCCTTCTCGTTCTGATAGTTTTTTCAAGCCTTTTGTGGATTTGATCACGTTGTGTGGCTTTGTTGAATTACCAAGTCAAGGTAATATTTTCTCTTGGGCAGGCATGCGTCATTCTCACTGAATTCAGTGTCGCTTAGACCGTTGTTTTGCAAACAAAAGATGGTTTCATCTTTTTCCAAAAGCTTCTGAAACGTTCTTGGAGAAGCGTGGTTCTGATCATCGCCCAGTGCTTGTTATGACTGAACCTGCGTCTCATTCTTCTCGAGGCTGATTTAGATTTAACAAGAAGTATCTTCTATATCCAGGATTCCATTATGTAATTAGCTCAGCTTGGAACTCCTCTTTGCGACAAGCCTCTTATTCTATTGTATCATCTCTCAAGCTCTGTCGTAAAGAAATTAGTATTTGGAAGCGTTCAGAAACTCTCAACTCTCGGTCTAATATTTTATTTCCTTACAAAAGGATCTTGCAATCGAAGAATCATCTTCTTCGCCATGTCTACATCGAATTCATACTATCAAGTAAGGCCTTTTGGAGGCTTATAAATTAAAAGAGCTTTACTGGTTTCAGAAGTGTAGAGACAAATGGCTCTGCTTGGGTGACAAGAATACCAATCTTTTTCATTCTTCAGCCAAGCGGGATCCTGCTCGCATCTATATCGACTCTCTTTTTGATCATAGAGGTTTTGAAGTAAGAGGAGAAACTGAAAAAGGTTGTGTTGCTGTAAAATATTTTGAAGATTTTTTTTCTTTTTCTTCGATCTGCTTCGGATCAGGTTTTTTATTTTCATGGTTTTCCTTCGCTAGTTTCTGAAAATATCAATGAAGCACTCCTTTTACCTATCTCTGACGAAGAGATTAAGCTTGCGGTTTTCTCCATCAAAGGATCCAGTGCACCAGGTCCGGATGGTATGTCTTCGCATTTCTTCCAGCATTTTTGGTCCCTTATTGGTGCTCAAGTCTGCTCTGAAGTAAAGCAGTTCTTTCTTTCTGAAGTCCTTCCTTTAGAATGGAATTTCACGCAAATTTGTCTCATAACCTAAGACAAATAATCTGAAGTTGATGTCTCATCTATGACCTATTAGGGTCTGACTGGTGACCAGAGAATGATATGGAATAGTGAATTCATTCTTATTCCTTAAAATATATACCATTCATAAGTAATATTTGTTACATATGATTCCTTCTTATTCTTTTTTTTTGTAGAGAATTATAGAACAAAAATATTCTTTATCAAAATTGGGAAGGAACAATAAGTAACAATAAGTAAAAATATTCCTTTTAATTTATTCCTTTTCATTTTTTTTCTTCATTCTCATTATTCTTTAACTAATTACCATTCAAAGCCTATCAGTCTCCAAAATTATGATGAAGCTGATGCAACCTTTTATGAATCAGCCTATCTCTAAACCTCAATCTGGTTTTGTCTCAAATAGAATCATCACGAATAATATTTTTATTGCTCATGAGCTCTTCTCCAGTTTACAGTGTCATTTATCAATCTCTCGATCTTTTTTAATTGTCATATCTGACAAGTCCAAAGCCTTTGACAGAGTTGATTGGAGGTACATTGAGGAGCTTTTGTTTGCTTTTGGTTTTCATAGAAGATGGGTTTCTTGGGTGATGGCCTGTATATCTTTGGTCTTTTATTCGGTACTCTTGAATGGAAAGCCACATGGGTTATTTATCCTAAAAGAGGTATTCGCCAAGGAGATCATTTGTCTCCTTTTCTTTTGCTTTGTGTACCGAATGCTTATCCTTCTTAATCAACAAGGCGGTTTGCTCTTCTGAATTATCTGGCATTCAGTTCTCTTCTACCGGTCCTATGATCTCTCATTTGCTTTTTGCTGATGACAGTCTCTTTATTTGCAAAGCTGATGTTGATCATTGTGAAAAGCTTCAGCAGATCCTTACTTCTTATTGCAATGCATCGGGTCAGCAAATTAACCTTGATAAATCCTTTCATTACTTTTGGCTCTAGGATTTCCCTTGCATCAAAAGAACAAATTAAATACTTTTTTTTGTTATTTCTCAAGAAGGTGGTGCAGGCTCTTATCTTGGTCCTCCAGAATGTTTTCGAAAGTCTAAACCAGAGTTGTTTTCTTATATCTCGGAAAAACTCAACTCAAGAATGTCTAGTTGGTACGCGAAATATTTTTCCTTAGGTGGTAAAGCAGTTTTACTTCGTTCTATAGCTATGGCTTTGCCTATCCATGCAATATCTTGTTTTAGGCTTCCTAAACAAACTTGAAAAGCCTTGACTTCTGCTATGTCTGCTTTTTGGTGGAGTTTTGGAGAAAATTGTCAGAAGGTTCACTGGGTTAATTGGAAGCGCTTGTATTTACCAAAGGATTGTGGAGGGCTTGGTTTTAGAGACCTAGAGTCCTTTAATCAGGCGCTTTTAACTAAAAAAGCTTGGCACATTCTTTATAACCCGACTTGCTTGTTTTCCAGGGTTTTTAAAAGCAAATATTATCCTGATAAAGATTTTCTCTCCGCTTCCTCGGGTTCTAAACCGTTGTTTGCTTGGTGGAATATTTTGTTTGGTAGAGATCTTCTTTGTAAAGGTCTTACTCTTTGTATTGGCAATGGTCGCTCAAAGCTGGTTTGGGTTGATTCGTGGTTATGGGATGGTGATTGTTGGAGACCTCCCCTTAAGAAAAAACTGTCTTGTTGATATTAATCTCCAGGTTGCTGACCTTATTGATCCCCAATGTAGAGATTGGAACAGGAATCTTCTACAAAATCTTTTTTACCCTGATGACGTTGATGGGATTAGTAAAATCAAGCCCTTGGTGGATCGTGAGGATCATTGGATATGGCAATCATCTCATAATGGTCTTTTTCTGTTAGTTCAGCCTATTCTCTCGCTTCCCATTCTTTCTTAGCTCCTCAGTTTCACGAAGCTTCTCAAAGGCCATCTACTAATCCTTTGAAATCTTTGATTTGGAATCTTAAAACATCGCCAAAAATCAAAGTGTTCTTATGGCGAGCTTTAAGTGATGCGCTCCCCGTTGTTGATACTCTCTCTGCCCGAGCTATTTCTTGTGACTCTCGGTGTCAAATTTGTGGGGCTGAAGGTGAGTCTGTAAGCCATATTTTGTTCTCGTGTCCTCTGGCTCGTCAGATTTGGGCTTATCCAATTTTCTTTTTCCTAAAGATGGCTTCCATGAAACGTCCTTCTTTGTCAATCTCAGTTATTTGCTTCGTTTTTACTAGAACATTGTTATTCCTTCAGAAATCCGCCAAGTATATCCCCGGATTTTATGGATATTATGGAAGAATATAAATAAATTCTTCTTTGAGGGACAGTCTTTTGATCCTTTGATGACTATCAAGAAAATCTTTGGGGATGCTTCTCAATGGTTTTCTGCTCAAGCAATTGATGCTTCTTGTGATTTAAAAGATAAACGGAGTGTCGGGTTCTTTTTCCAATTCTCGTGATCCTCATGCTTCTCTCTTTCACTCTTTTTGGTGGAAGAGGCTGGAACATCCTTGGCTTAAATGTAATATTGGTTTTGCCTGGTCTCGGAGTACTCGCACTGGTGGTGCATCTTGGGTTTTTCGTAATTCTGAAGGTGTTGTTCTTCTGCATAGTAGATGTGCGTTTAGTAATCTAAACTCCCTGCTTGATGTTCAAATTCAGTGTCTTCTTTAGGCGATTGACTGTATGAAGCATCATAAATGCAATAAGGTCATTTTTGCTTTGAATGCAAAAATGATTGTTGATCTGGTTGCTGCTCTGGATGTTTGGCCTCGTTTTCGGCAATTCTCTGTTTGCATTCTTGCCGCGCTCTCGGTTATTTTCAGTTGGCAAGTGGTTTATGAGCCATCCTTTACTAATAGAGGATCCTCTCTCATTGCTCTTAGTGTAATTAAAGACGGCAGATTTCAATCTTATGTAGTCTCGGGTCATCCTCCTTGGTTCTCGTTGTTGTTTAAGTCTGAGAGATTATCCTCTATTCTTTTTTAATGTCTTTTGATTTTTCTTGTTGGTTTTAGTTTACCCTTCTTGTATTTTTAGACGATATGGATGATGTTCAGAAAAAAAAAAAAAAAAAAAAAAAAGGGGNAGTGTGAACCCAACACAAATTAGAACTTCAGTTCACAACATAAAAAATAACAACAAAAAAACAATAATGTTTAAAATAAATAATAAAAAATTAACAACAAACCAGTTATCTTTCTTTTTGAAGATATACATAATCATTTATGATGTTTCTACGAAAGTTAAGCGTTGAAAACGTCTCCCGTGGTATTTAAGATTTCAGGTCTACGGGGCTCTCGCTATATTTCTCTGCTTTGTATCCACCATCGTCTCCCCCGGAGTTTAGTCGAAAATGTCAACAGCAGATATTCCACTGAATCAGTCAATCTACATCGAAAAACTCAACATAATGATCAAGAAAGAAAGTAAAGTTTCTTTTCTCTTTTTACTGATATTTGTCAAAATAATTTCAAAACAGGCAAAAACATTGAAACCTCAAAACAAAACAAAAAAAAACTCAATGAAAAGAACGTAAATTTCGTTTCTCTTTAACTGATATTAGTCAAAGTAATTTCAAAATATGAAACATCCATGAGCTGCTTATACCTGCGTCCCGTGTTTCAGAATTAGTGACGTTGACTTTCTCTGCTTTTGCCATTAAAGTCCATTTTTCTGGTTAGTTATTTTAGGCAAGAAGTAATATTGGCTCAGGGCCGTATCTATTACCTTGTTTCACCTAACTTGATTTTTTTCTTTCCAGAATCAAAAAGATCACTTAATTATTTGTTCTCTCAGTTTGGGTGGACACTTGATATGGTTGCTTTGAACACTCCTCAGCTCCAAGGACAAGCTTGGATTGCGTTTAGTGAAGTCAAAACTGCTAGTGAAGCAGTCCGTAAAATGCAAAACTGTCACTTCTATGATAAGAAAATGGTCAGTATCTATCACCTTTTTCAACTCTTTTCTTTCTGAGGACCAGTATGTTGTATAGATTGATGGAAGCGCTAAAAGTATACAGCTTCTGGTCCAAAAGAAATCAACTCTGCACAACCGGATCAGAAGTGGTGGTGCTAATGCTATGCAGATCTTTGTCGAAACTCTAACAACGAGAACTTTCACCCTCTATGTTGTAAGCTCTGACACCATTGAAAATATCAAGGCAAAGATAAAGGATGAGATAGGAATGCCTCTTCACCAGCAGTGTCTAATCTTTGCCGGTAAACAGCTCAAGGATGATCACACCTTAGCTGATTACGACATCGAGAAGGAATCAACTCTGCGTTTGATTAGACATGGTCGTGGTATGCAGATTTCTGTCCAAACTCTGGCAGAAAGAACCTTCACTCTCTTTGTTGAAAGCTCCGACACCATTGACAGTGTCAAGACAAAGATAAAGGACGTGGTAGGAATGCCTCATGACCAGCAAAGTCTAATCTTCGATAGTGAACTGCTCGAGGGTAGCCGCACCTTGGCTTATTATGACATCCAGAACAAATCAACTCTGTTGTTGATTAGACATGGGATTGGTATTCTGATCTCTGTCAAAACTCTGATGGATAGAACGTTCACACTTGATGTTGAGTTATCTGATACCATTGATAGTGCGAAGGCAAAGATACAACATGAGGTAGGATTTCCTCCTCAGCAGCAAAATCTATTCTATGAAGCTCAACAGCTTGAGGGTGGCCGCACCTTGGCTGGTTCCGGCGTCCAAGAGGAATCCACTGGGCACCGTGGTAAGCAAATTTATATCAGAAGTCTGATAGAGAGAACCTTCACCCTGTATGTTGAAAGATCAGACACAATTGACAATGTCAAAGCAAAGATACAGGACGTGGTAGGAATACCTCATGACCAGCAAAGTCTAATATTTGACGGTAAACTGCTCGAGGGTGGCCACACCTTGATTGATTATGACATCCAGATGGAATCAACTCTACGCCTAATACATGGTAGTATGCAGATCTATATCAAAACCCTGACAGGCAGAACCTTAACCTTCTATGTTGAAAGTTGGAACACCATTAATGATGTCATTGCAAAGATAGAGGATGTGGAAGGAATTCCTACTTCCCAGCAAAGGTTGATCTTTAACAGTAAAGCGCTCGAGGGTCACCGCACCTTAGCTTATTACAACGTTCAGAAAGAATCAATTCTGTACCTGAGGCTCCGGCTAAGAGGTGGTGCTGATATGCAGATCGTTATTGAGTCATTATTTGGCAAAACCTTGACACTCAGGGTTGAAAAATCTACCAATCTAACTGCGGGCTCTCAACATCCTAAAGTCAACCCTCCACATTCACCTTTGTCTTCATGGTGGCAGCGTTGGTTGTCGCGTCTGAGCATTGTGTTCTCTTTTGAAAAGTGGGGTTATCGATTTACAGGCATTTGGAAGTGATACATTTTTGTTTCTATTTTCTTGTTGTGCTCAACCTTTTGATCCCGCTCATAACGAGCCTTTGATGTTTATGTGTGTGAGTGTGACAGAAGGTTTTCTTGTAAGATGGACTACAATCAATTGGTTTACTTGTTATAATATGATTTTTTTCCTTCATATAACTTACAAATGTTGTTGAATGTAGTAGAGCCTTCTCAATTCTCATGCATTGCTTCTTAGATTCTCTAGCCCCTTAGCTTCTCCTATGTTCCTCAACTCTTGTTCAACCTCAATCTCACTATGAATCATTATAGCACTGCAGTTTTCTCTGGATTAGCCTCAACTCTTCCTGAAAAGTTCCCTAGTTATTGCTGAAGAAACAACTCATAAGTGACTGATGGTATAGTTGATGTCGTACTTGCTTTCTGCTGTGAAACAGTTCCGGTAATCAACAACCTGATTCAGTTAACTATTAAGTGGGAGGTGGTTCCTACTTGCCTAAAATCAAGTCCGGTGAAGTATTTTAAGACGAAGTTTGGTAAAAATTTTAATGACGATGAAGACATAGAGAGGAACAGATAGAGCAGGTCAAGATTTTCTTGGAGACGATTGATGAGGATGTGAAAAAATTTCCAAGAAACTTCAGATGTTTCCTAGAACTTCAGCCTATTGCAAGATTCAAGTAACTTCGGATAACATCAGTTATATTCTACTGTGGTGGCTAAATTTAATCCTGATTTTCATTTCTCAGCCAAGAATATGACTCAGGCTACAAGTTTTTATAGCTGGTAAAAGATCTAAACTCAAAACCAAGATTCTCTTATTCTGCCATTTGTGTTTTCTTTCGTGACTTGTCATTAATGCTTTCTTCTTTTGACTGAGAACGCTGAATATCGTTTGTCTGTCTCTATTCTTCTAATCTAGCCTATCGAAGAAATTTAGCTGTCATTGTTCTCTTCTTGAAGAATTATGAATGAATCACAGTTTCTTGATGAATAATGTGTTACTATAAATTAAGACGCTTATGGAGATAAAGAGTATAATGGTTATTAAAATCTGGATCTTTAACTAAGTTTCAGCTCAGCCGTTTTAGTGCCCATCTGGTGGAGATTAAAACGTACAATATTAGGATACAAACTAAATTATACATCAGAAATTAGAAAAAATTAATATTTTATATATAATTAGGCAACCTTCTTTCCATAGGTTGCACCACGCCATCAAGACTTTCTTGCCACGTGTCTTTCCATTGCATCACCAAGTGCCGTACAATTTCAAAAGACCACTTTTCCGGTTAATTATGTTTTTTCTTAACTGGGCTTAAAACAGTAAGGTAGCCCAAAGTGAGCCGTCACTCTCCTACTTCTCTGTTCACTAAACCTAAATAAAACCATCCCGACCTCCGATTCTTCGTCTTCGGCCGACTTCAGCCGCAGTAACCATCGTGATTATTCGACTTCTTGATCATTTACGTAGCATTTCATCTTGCAATCCCATTAATCACAGAACTTATGGCCTTCTTCGACCGTTTATCATTTCCCTCTATAAATTTAAGCCTCCAAAAACTCAATCCCACTCACACATATCTATCTCTCACCCATTCTCTTGCATTTCTACGTTCATAAAATCCCTTTCGAAATGGCCGATCTTGACTTTGTTACTATTCCCAATGAAACATCTTCGACGACCTCTATCTTGGTCGATCACCACAGGAAGTAGTTTCCCGGCTTCTTCATTTCTGAGATTCCTGGAATCTCAAAAGAGACAATGAATTCATGGGTATCACCCTCCTCTTCCTTGATGAGAAGGTAATCTTTAGCTTAATTTTCCATCTCTTATGATTTTAAATTACTATTGTTGGAGAATTTTGTTAACGTCTTTCTTACTCCCCTCTCGCAGAACTCTGTGATTCACGGGTTCATTCCTTCAGCCTTTACTAGGAATGGACTACCTTCAGAGATGGATGTCTGAGAATTTAATGGATTTGACGATGGTTCAATGTGATGATCGTGAATTCGATGTCAGTAGTATTGCTATGTATAATAAAGTATAAACCTTTCCAACATGGTTGGTAAGTGTTAAGCGTAGATGAAATTTCCAGACATTTATCAACTTTTTTTTTTCTTTTTCTTTTTTTGACGGCAAAAGTCTCCATATATCATTAAACTGGTCCTAAAAGGGTAGCGTCAATAGCTACCCAAGGCGGGACAATATAGAATTCTGTGCACGGGCTGCCTTTGCAACCAGATCGGCACCGGCATTATTAAGACGAGGTAAAAAGTTCAAAGAAAATCTAGTAAATTTCGAACGTAAGTGGGTAAACATTTCCCATTCTGAGACCAAACTTGGCCATTATTCATCAATCATTCTCACCAACTTAAGGCAATCCGATTCAAAGTTCATCGAGAAAAATCCTTGACTCAACGAGTCTTCCATCGCCCAAAGCAATGATTTGAACTCTGCTTGCAAGGGAGAGGATACTTAGAGGAATCCGTAAACGCCATATAGACGTGAGTCTGTTTCCAGCTCCATGACCAATCCCCCACCGAAATAACGACTGTTGAGCACCCAAGATGCATACACTTGACATCTTGGTCGTGGTGTCTCAACCCTTTCTATCTGCTGCTGAGGGGGTGGTATCTGCGGCTCTTCATTTGCTTCATAGACCACTTGGGCAACGGCCCAGTTTTCTGCTTCTTGAATAGCTGAATGAAGCGTGTCTAGGGGTGTGACGTTCTTATCTTTGAAAATTTTATCATTCTTCGCTTTCCATATGAACCAAATAATCCATGGGAAACTAGAAATGCTCTTATCATGTATCCATTCTTTCTTTGCACGTAATAGTAAGAAATCAAAATTCTCATATAAAGAATCACTCGGGAAAAACCCCGGAGCTGTTGGGAAATCTGAGAGAGCCCATGTTTGTAGAGCCGGCGGACAGGAAAAGAGAAGGTGATTAATTCCTTCCTCAGCGAAACCACAGCGTGGGAAAAATCTATCATTTCCACAGTGGCGATTCACCAAATTATTACAAGTAGTTAGACATCCCGACAATCCTTGCCATAGGAAGTGCTTAATCTTCGTTGGCGCCTTTAGGGACCACACTTTACATTTTAAAAGATTGACGCTTGGTTCAAGGACATGAGAATCCCCCATTTCTTCTTTTAGTTTTGATGCTAACTGGTATCCCGATTTAACTGAAAATAGCCCCGATTTAGTATAGTTCCAGCAATACCCATCTGCTTTGGTGAACCTACTTGGCTTTATACTCTGAATCAATGGTATATCTTCCGGATCACAAAGAGAGTGTAAAACCTCAGAATTTCACTCATTTGTCTGTTGGTTGATAAGAGTATTTCACGTAGACATTAGGGTCTCTAAAATTTTTTTTATCCTTTACCGGTCTGTATGGTATTACTGGGACCCATGGGTCAAACCAAACTCTTGTATTATATCCCGACCCAATAGTCTTCTTGAGCCTTTCGTTAAGGAGGCTTTGCGCGGCCAATATACTTCTCCACCCATATAAAGGAGAGTTTGATGTTTTGACTTCCGTCGCGTTTGAGTATCGATAATACCATCCTTTAAGGACTCGCGCCAAGAGAGAGTTTGGATAATATAGCAGACGCCATAATTGCTTCGCAAGCAGTGCGAGATTAAAATTTTTAAGATCCCGGAATCCTAGTCCTCCTTTATCCATCGGGACACAGATTTTTTCCCAGGAAATCCATTGGAGACCTCGATTACTTTGCTTGGTACTCCACCAGAATTTTGCTATTGCCCCTTTTAATTTATCCAAAACCTCCTGAGGTAAGAGAAAGCAAGACATCACGTATGTGGGTAAGGCCTGGGCCACCGATTTAATAAGGACCTCCTTTCCTCCCTTTGTGAGGAATTTAGCATTCCAAGAGTTGATCCGGCCATTAAGTCTATCTCTAATAAAAGAAAACACTTGGCGTTTCGATCCATAAATCTTCTTTGGGAGACCTAGATACATACTCATCCCTCCTTCCTTACTGATACCAATACACTGCTTAATCTCATCTTTCCTTCCAAAAAAAACTGATGATTTTGAGGTATTTAACTGTTGTCCCAAGGCTTTACCATAACCTTCAATAATCTTCATCAACTCAGCACATTGCTAGATATCTGCTTTACAGAAAAACAGACTGTCGTCTGCGAATAGAAGGTGAGAGACCGGCGGGCTATCCCGAGCTATCTTCAGTCCAGTGATCTTTCCTTCCGCTTCAGCTCCACGGAGCTGGGAGATAAGGGCTTCTGTCATGATGATAAATAAAAAAAAGGGATAGGGGGTCCCCTTGTCTCAATCCCCGAGACGGGATGACCTTCCCTTTCGGTTCACCATTAATCAATACTTGATAAAAGACAAACGAGATGCACCATCTAATCCAAGAGATCCATGTCTCGGAAAATCCCATTTTCAGCATCAGAGCTTTCAAAAAATTTCATTCCACTCGGTCATATGCTTTACTCATGTCAGTTTTGATTGCTACAAACTTCGATTTACAGATAGTGTTTGTACGAAGCACATGGAATATCTCTTGTGCAATAAGTATATTATCGGATATCAAGCGCTTTGCCACAAAGGCTGATTGTGTCTCCGAAATCAAGCTCGGGAGATAATGTTTGAGACGTCTACTCAAAATCTTTGAGATAATCTTATAGTATACATTGCAGAGGCTAATCGGACGGAATTCAGACATCTCTCTAGGGCTATCTGTCTTTGGGATTAGGCAGATATTTGTCTGGTTTAGTCTAGCATCAAAAGTCTCAGTGACAAAGAAGTCTTTCACCATCTTAATAATATCCTTTGCTGTGATATCCCAAAATCGTTGGTAGAATAGACTCGTCATACCATCCGGTCCTGGAGCTTTTTCTGGGTTAATCATTTTAATCGCCTCCTTTATCTCTAAGTCCGATGGGGGACACGTTAAGAAACTGTTAGTGTCTGCGGACACTTGCTCGGTAACATACCGGAGAGCTTCATCAAAATCTGTTGGTTGAGAAGTAGAGAACATCTCTTGGAAATATTCTGTAGCAACTTGTTTAATACCTTCCTCGTTCTCTACACAAACTCCTCTCTTATCTTAGCTTAGTAATACGATTTCTGGCTCGATAATGTTTTGTTGTAGCATGAAAAAATTTCGTATTTCTATCACCCTTCTTTAGCCAGAGAACTCTACTCTTCTGTTTCCAATACAACTCTTCTTCCCTAAAAGCTGCATACATATTCCATTTTAGGTTCAAAACCTCTTCACTTGGAAAATTATCATCTGTTTGAGCTTTCTCGAGTAGATTCTTGATGTCTTCAATCTTCTTTGCCGAGTTCAAAGGATTATCCTTTTTTCCAATTAGAGATAGCTTGCCTGACTTTGTTGATTTTGAAGTGAAGGTCTCCCGCCCCCAGATCTTCAAAAGGACCCCAACCTTCAGTGATTACTTCTTTTAGGCCATCTTTGCCTAACCATCTTTTATCAAACTTAAAACAATGTTGGACTCGAACTTCCCGTGTTTGGATTCTGGCTATTACTGGCCGATGTTCAGAGCCCCATAATTTCAGATACTCCACATTGGTGTGGGAAAAAAACTCATGCCAATCTTCATTGCCTAGAGCTCTATCCAATCGGCATTGTACCTTTCCGTTGCTACGATAGCAAACCCATGATAGGGGATTTCCTTTATAAGGGAATTCTAACATACCGCAATTTGAAATCATATTCTTGAAAAGGATAAAGGACAGTTCTGTTCTCTTCCGACCCCCTCATTTTTCATGGTTTCCTATAATCTCATTGAAGTTTCCTATCATAAACCATACTCCTTTTCGTCGTAGGCTCATCCTAGTAAATCGTTCCCATACATATTCTCGGCACTTAATGACTGGATCTCCATATACAAAAGTCATAAAGACTTTATGGTCTTCTATTACTGCTTTGATATCTATCATACGTTTGTCGTAATAGAGAATTTCCACATCAAAAGAATCCATATAAAAAAGTGCAAGTCCACCGCTTCTATCTTCCACTTCTACGGTAAACAATTTATTATAACCAAAAGAAACTTGAAAGTCTTGCATAAAAGAAAAGTTATTTTCTATTTCTGATAAAAATTAAAAAAAAAAAAGGTGCAAAAAAACGATGCAGATCCCTGAGATGCTTCTTGGTCAAATAGGTTCCCGCCATTGACAATTCCATGAAATGGCGTTCATATCTCTTTACTGGATGGTTTCTGGGACACCACCAAACCTGAAACAACAGAAGATTTTTTGCTTTTAGCAGAAGGGAACACCTCAGTACGAGGGAGAGATGAGTTGGAGGTATTACGATGAGTACCCGTCTTTTGATTTTTACTTGGGGACGGGCGATCCCTAATTTCGGCTATCTTGTTTGACGCTCTGGAGGTTTTACGGATTGAGCTTCTTTGAATTTTCCTCCTTTGGACACCCTGAATGGCTGCTTTCATGGGTGTTGTGCTTTTCAGATTGGCGCCTGGGGTATTGTTGCTTTGCACCAGTTTAAGGACGGCTGGGGAGCTAGTATCTCCGACCTAAAACTCATCAGATAGCTCAGCATTAGCTGGAGAAAGTTGAGAAATAGCATCCATTTTCTCTGCACCAAAAATAGGCTCATCTCCAAGCAAATCATCATTTTCACACATATTCTCATCCATCACAACATCCGAATCTACAAAATTGAATTTCTTTGATAGATTCTCAAAGGTAACAATTTCCTCTTCCGTCAAAGTGGTGTCCGCTATCTTTTCTAAGATCCTATTAAATTCTCCTTATTCCTCTACACCTACTTTGATGCTAGTGTCCTTTGAAGGATGGTCGTACCTTGGGGACTTGGGAGTGTCTGGAACAGCACTAGCACGTTTTAGAGAGTGATCGATACGGATCGTAACCGGGGCTGCAACTGGCACAAGTGAGAGAGCTTTCATTCCCGAAGTAGGAGTATCTTCCACTATGGCTTTTCCTTTTAGTCTTCTTCGTTTCTCTTCATCAGTCTCGTCTTGATGTATAACAAGATGACCAGGGCGTGGTATCTCCCCTGCTTCAAGACCTCCCAATCGATCAGAGATCGTTTTCTGTGAATCGGAAGCTGCATTTGTGCCATTACTATTACCCTCGGTGTGGTGTCTATAGGACCCCGGGGAAGTCGTTCGACTATTAGACTCAGCAGCCATGGTGTTAGATGTTTTAGATCTCCAAACTTGTTGGGATTTTGAGGAATCTTTTCCCAATGATATTCTTCCCGATCTCTGCTTTGGAGGGGGAAGTGGTCGAGTTTTCTCAGCAGGGTACTTCTCTCTCCCCGGTGCTTCAAGACTTCTCCAGTCATCTGTTGCAGGTTTGGAGGAAAGAGCAGGCTGGGAAGGTTTGAAATGTTCTCTGTGACCAGTGGAAGGGTCTTTAAGAGAGCTTTGTGTTTGATTCCTTGAGTAGTATCTCTCCCCCTCCAGGTTTTTCATTCGTTTTTGCTCTCTTCGATCCCCACTAAGCTCATTTCGCGGGGAAGTTTGGCGTGTGCCATAGGTTGGAGATCTCTGTCTCTTTCCCCCATATGATCGAGAATCAAACCGGGAGTTTGATGATTGATAGCCTTTATTCTCCAAGGCGTATTGATCTGCTCTCTCTTTACGCCTTTGTTCTCGTTGATCATCCGTGAGCAAAGAGCAAGTATTCTCATCATGAGAGATCATGTTACAGAAAATGCTGTAAACTAAGCTCTCTTTTTGATAGTCTTCCTCCTTGACTCTAAGCTCCGATGAAGACACCGTGAGAAGACGTAAACTTGCGGCTGAAGTTAGATCTGGAAATCGCCTCCGCAGTCGCCCAAAACCCTAGCCCCTAACCCTAATCATTATAATGAATACCCGATTATCAGCTTTCTTTTTCTGTTATTGGTTAAAGATTTGACTTGACTGCTGCAAAGACTGTATTACTAACTTATGTAGAGTTCTACTTACTCAGGTTTCATTTCTATTTTTGGAAATTGCCAGGCTTTTGCTGATTTCATGTCACGAACAATGGGAGGGAACGTGTCCTTGGACCCTTCGAATATGGTTGCAACAGCTGGTGGGACTCTTGCTATCGAAGTATTAGCCTTCTGCTTGGCAGATCATGGAAATGATTTTCTCATTCTGTCGCCTTATTATCCACAGTAAGGTTTAGCATATACGTTTATATCTGATGCGACTGTTTGATTCTCTTTCTATGCGATGTACTAAAGAGAACTGGATTTTGCAGCTTTGATAGGGATAATAAATTTAGTACAGGAGTGGTGCTTATACCAGTACGCTGCCGTAGCTCCGACAATTTTACTGTACCGGTTCTTGCGCTGGAACAAGCTTTGAATCAAGCTAGAAAACGAGGAAGCAGAGTATCTGGGATCCTCTTTTCAAACCCTGTTGAAAACAGTATCAAGAGAGACGCTCTATGATCCTGTTGGATAATGTGATAGTATGAAAATGCAAATTCTAGGTTACTCTCCGTCACGACGACTTGTAAGTTTTATCTCTCTATGAATGATACCTTTTTGCTATGGTTTCAAATGATCGAGGAACTCTCTCTGATAAATAACTTATTCACTTTCTTTTCTTTCTGAAAAAATCACAAATATCAGAATTTGCTTTCAGTCCCAAGGTTTTCAGAATTTCATGATCGGAGCTTTTGCAATAAAGTGTAGTTTGTACAGTGTATTAGATAAATCTTTCGATTTCAATGACGTGAATATTGTAAGCATAACAAACTTTAATCTTCCTTTCTTTTAGGTGTTTTATCTACCAGTTGCAGCTTTATAAACAGGAGAATGATTTCCACAACAGACCTGATTTCTTCCTAACTTCTCCCTTATGAACACAACACGTCTACAACAAAAATTATGATATATCAACAACGACTACGATTTGGAAAACACCCCATTTATTAATTAGCAACTTCTTGCACGTACATAAACAATTGACAGGAGAAGGGCCTCTAAAAACAAGATTTGATTTTCTTTGAGTTTGAAAATTTGGCAAACAGGAACTTTAGGTAAAAGATGATCAATACAATTAGGTCCCGAAACAAAAAGATTACAAAAAGGGGAAGGTAAAGGCTTGGGAAAAATCCAGCTACTACTATAAACAATTAATAGAACAGGAAGAGTGTTGGAGGTGTATGAGCAGCCTTATCTGTTGGGTTCTGAAAGAGTATCTAACATTAAAAATATTGGAAAAATTAAAAATATTGGAAAAATATAAAAGGAAGAGAGAGAAAAAGAAAAAAAAGAGAGAAGGAAAAAAAAAAGATCTCATATGAGATTTTGTAAAATAAAACTAGAGATACTCATATCATATCTGTCAGTCTGTGATTAGTTCAGCTTTTTTTTGTTAGCTAAAATTTATTTCTTTAATTAATGTTTAAAAATTTATCATTATTATATTTATCAGATACTGGAAACTAAATACTTCTGATAATAATGCTTTAAGGAGAGAGGATGAGTAACAAATCCTTTTTCATAATAAATACCGGAATGTGGAAATGAACGAACAGTGATGTAGAGGGAAAACAAAGCTAACCCAATGGAAAGGACTAAGAGCATGATTACTGTATAGAACCTCAAAGTAGAATTTTTATAATTATTCTATTATTATTTTAGTATTTTTTTATGATTTATTTAAATTAAAAAATTTAAACCAATAGTTAAAAGGTAAATGTCATGATTTATAGAAATGGAGTTCTGAAGTCTCTGTTTTTAGAGACTGTCATTTCTCTCTCTCATTATTTTTTTATTATTATTAAAAGTTTGATCAGAACCTCATTCAGAACCCCCTATAATCATGCTCTAAGTAGTCAACTAGCCAACAACCAACCGCTTCCAACACTAAAACCACATTATAATCTGAGAGTAGCATGGAATGAATTATTAGTCCGATTTAAGAGATTAACCAGATAAGCAAAAAATCCACAAACAAAAACATTGAAACAATCGACGGTCTTTTTTACTACGATTGAGTAATCAAAAAAAATCCAAAAAAAAAATAGAAAAAAATAATAGGAAAAATGATATACATAATATAATATTGGAGAAATATGAAAAATAAATTTATACCATAATAACATAATGTATTATAACTACTTCCTTATTAAGATCACAACAATGATAAAAGTAAAAGATGAACTTTAAAAGATACTGAAAATCTTTTTTTTTTAAACAAGAGAGTGAGCTTTGCGATCCAAATTGTTTTTTCAAAACAAAAGACAAAAAATGTAAAAAAAAACATATAAAATATTTGAAAAGTAAATATAAATGAACATAAAATAAAATAAAGGATACAGTAAAAAGAATTAAACAGGGGTACACAAAAACACTATAAGTAATAACAAAATAATGAAACAAGGCAAATAATATATATAACCAAAATGATAAAACAATTAACAGGAAATGTGGTACATATGATATTTGAAAAATGTGAGAAGGAAACGTATACTTTAATAACATAATCAACAACAAAATTTGGTGAGAGGTTTGCCGAGAACAATTTTTTTAACAAAAGAAAAAAACAGCAAAAAAAAAAGATAAGAATATGAGAGAGTAGAAAAACAAAAAATAAATGATATAAAATTATAACCAATGAAAAACAATTAACATATGCTTCATGAAATCATAAGCGGATATGCGAAAGCGGATACATTAGAAAGTGGAAAAGCAAAATTTTAAAAATATTTAGGATACGTATGTGTGTTACAAACATATATATATATTATTAAGTAATTATAATAAAAATATAAAATATATAAGTATTTCTACCATTTACATATGAATTTAAATAAAAAAATATTTGAAAAATAAACAAACAAAATAAAATAAAATAAATGATAGAGTACAAAAAAATTAAACAGGAAAAAAAACCACTATAACCAATACTCAGAAAACCAGTGTAACTATAGGTAAGACGAACATTAGCTAAACAAAACAAAATGACACAAAATATAAAATTTATAATCACATTTTTTACACATATAATCTTCAAAAACATAAATTAAATAAAAACGATTCCGCGCATGCTCGGAGTAGGCAGCTCAATTAGTTAATATATAAAGGGTTATGGTCAATCCACTAATTGCTAATTGATGTTTAGTTGGAAACGCAGAATTAATCAAAATTCAACATGGTATCAGAGCTAAAGATTCAGAGTCTGGTGAATTTAGAGAAAATTAAATATATACATGTCTTTTATTAACCCGAGTAATGCAGACCCGTGAGGGGCTAATTATCGGTCCAATTGAAATTGATTCGAGATGGAGATAGCATTTCAAGGAGGCGTGTATGTGGTCTTTAGTTTGAAGGGGAAATTATTAAGATACAAATTAAGTCCCACCTCATAAATTTGAAAAAAACCAACACTAATATATAAAGGATTAAAGCCAATCCAGTAATTACCAATTAATTTTTAATTAGAAGTACAGAATTACCCAAAATTCAACATACGAAATTGAAATTATGATCTGGATTCTTTGTCTCAAGCTTTTTCTTGATCACAGATTCTATTTATAGTCAAAGTTGAAATACAATCTCGAGGTTAATCAACTTCTGAAATAGATCGTTGGTATTACCTAGCAATGAATGCATTTCGAACGTGAAACAAAGCACAAAACCCAAAAAAACGCATTATACGTTTTTTACTCTTTTCACCATGACCTCTAACAGTTGGCCATTTTAAACCCCATTCTGAGCATTCTCATAGTCCTCAAAAGCCATATCGGTCTCAGCCTATGAATTCATCACTAAACGACTGGCTCACCAATCGGTTACCTTGCAATCAACAGAAACCGCAACGAGGTTAACTTCCCGCACACGGTAACAAAATCACTTGGTCCAAAAGTTAGAACATGGTGCGCCGATCATCGCCTTCTACAATGTAGGCCAACAGGGGTCCATAGTTCTTGAACGGTTTCTCTCGAGTCGAGGGAAAAGTCAAGGAATATGATTGGAGGACGTAAGTCAAATTAGCTTAATACAAATTGGCTCCATCTTTATACTTTTTTTATAATTTGAGTTGCCGTTCGTCAACTTATACATTGGTCATCAAGTCGTTTTCAAGATGACGTTCATCTTCGGTTTCTCGCTTGCGTACTAGATTGGTTGTAGAATTTATAATTGTGTAGGCAAATTCTGTGTAATTCACTTCTGAATTCTGATATTGGTTTTATTTCTGACCGTCAACATGTACCTTTCCCGTATTTAACAAATAAATTATGGTTTTAATAAAATCAGTTAGTAAACTATACAATTTGATTGAATCATGAATTAAGAGAGTAATTAATATTTCTTATGAGGTAATCCATGATGTCACGCAAATTTTTGAAGTGTAATTGTCCATAGTTTAATTAGTGTTTGATCGTGACGGTAAAGTACAATAATTTCTACGTCAGAAATAATGTACATATTTTTAGAGTCAAATCATATATATTATTATTCTGAAGTTGAGTAGATTCTCAATCAATCGTAACTATTAAGATAAAAATATCAATATATAAATATACTAAAACTAGTATCAAAGTAATGTTTTACATTGCCGGAATAATATTTTATAAATTTTATCTAAAATCACAAAATGTTAACAATATAAAAATACATTAAAATTTAATTTTAAAAATTCAAACTTCATTAATTATTTATAAAAAGATAAAAACAATTACGATTTATAACAAAATCACCCCATTTAACCTCTTGTGACATGATGTCTAGGATCCAAGGTCGTGATTCCTTCGAGAGGTGTCCTTTCCACGGACAAACATGATCGAACAGTCACAATAATTATCAATCAAATTTCTTATCTACACAATCCTGAAAAATATGTAAAGTTCATGTGCATTACTGTCTCTATTACCCACGTGTTATCTTTTTCTTGTGTTTTTCCTTTTGATACTAAGAATTGAATTGGAAGCTCGAATTCATAAGTAAGGCTTCGAATGTTAAAAACAGTTTAAGTGATGCAGATTATGTAGATTAGATAGAACAAAAGTAGATCATGAACATAAGTTGAGATAAAAGCAGATCAAACTGATTAAACAATATATTATATAATTAAAAGTTTAAATAATGCAGATTAAATATTTAATCAGTATTTATAAACATTAAATTTATAAATGATGTTTATAATTAAAAAAAATTATCAATTTTTAAATGATAGTTTTAAAAAATAATATTTAAACTATTTTGAAAAAGCTAAATCTATGTAAGTATAATTAGAACACACATTTATAAAAATAATTATTGTTCATATATAAATCTATAATGTAAACTTTATTAGTATCACTAATTTAGTTGAATCTTTATATTTATAATGGAAAAATATATCAATTTAAAAAAATATATATTTTAAATATTTTGAAAAAACTAAATCCATATGGCTATATTTATAAATTTATTTATGAATATAATTATTGTTTATATGATAGATCTATAATATAAACTAAACTATAATTATAGTATTAATAATTTAATTGAATTAAAAATATTTTTTTAATTCATGCATATAAAATCAAAAATAAAATAATTTATAAAAGAAAATTAAATATGTTTTAAAATTAATTATTTTTAAAAAAATCATGAATAGTAACAAATATGGATGAACAGCCTCAAATTTGTAGTAGAAAAAAATACATGCTGTTCTCCTACTTTTTATAGAAAAATAAAAAATGGACTGTACATAGTTCTCATATTAAATAGAATAGAAAAACAAAAATGATAAATAGCATTTAAAAAACAGAGAAACTACATATGTAGAAGAACTGCACTTCTCCCACACCACCATTCAATTCAAAGCCTAAATCAATGCAATTTATAACAAAATTGAATATTCTTTAGGAAATATATTATATTTTTACCAAGTGTAGATAGCTCAGTTGGTAAAAATTCTTAGCTAAAGCATAGAAATCGTTGGTTCGAATAATGTTTGGGACAGAACTAATATTACATGTTGTGGTTTCGGATCTTAGAGAATATACGGGCTTCGACCTATAACCTCTTGGTAATTCAAAAAAAAGAAATTATATATATATATATATTTCAAACATTGTGTATTCTTGCCAATGTTGGTTTGTAGTTGACGGAAATCAAATTTGGGCATCAACTCACATAAAAATATTTCACCACCCTAACTCAACCATGGACTACAGTCAGTTGGTTTACTTGATGTCTAATTAGATCGATAAAAAAACACATGTATCAACATGCATGTATATATTCCTATACAAAATTAGATACAGAGCTAAGTGCTTATAACCATCACTTTTGTAGAAATCATGCTACGAATATAGTTCACATACAAAAGGAAAATACTTCAGCCTTGGACAATGGAATTCAAAAGCCTCATCCCACCTGCTCTTACTGTGGACTTGCCGGCCATTTATTTGGTCAATGGTACAAAATATGTGGCTATCATCCACGATGGAAGCCAAAGAATATTCAGAGAAACAATTACCAACAATGCTACACTGCTCCTATCTAAAAGAATCTATATTTCTTGGATTTGCTGGACAACAACATTCATGAATCATGTAACGTTAATTATCTTCATGAGTGTCAACAAAGACTCAGACATTTGGCATCCGTGTTTAGGTTACCCCTCTTATAACCTACTAGAATCTATGTCAGACTGTTTATCAATCTCTTTCCCAAAGAATAAGATGTCAGTCAGATTCACTCTAAGATCTGTCACTTGGATAGATAGAAGCATCTACCTTTTGTGATTTGGAATAATGATACAAATAAACCGAATAAATTTATTCATATAAACATGTAAGAGTCATTGAAATTGCTTCAATGGTATAAAGTTAGTTCAACAATACTATCAAAGGAGTTTGTTCAGATAATGCTCCTAATATAAACCTTTGTTCACACACACGAATTATATTGAAAGATTACTAAGTTTTCCTTTTAACCGTAGTCTCTTTTAATGATTAAGATTAATTCTTGGAAGTTCCTCTATCATTAATCAATAAAGACCCTTATAGAAGTCTTGATACATATTAATTAAAACCCTAATGTAAAAAGGAAAACACTCTAACGTAAATATGAAATATAAAGCCTAATTCATAAATTCAAATATTAAATCTTATTAATTAAAACGCCTAACAATACCCTAATATGTCTAACCATGGTCTCGTATCATTATACTCCTCTTCGCCTCGGAGCTTGTCATTATGCGCTAACTCCGGTCTCGTATCATTATACTCCTCTTCGCCTCGGAGCTTGTCATTATGCGCTAACTCTGGATATGCATCTGACACCTTCTCCATTTCTTTCCGCAAGTCGTACTTGTCATCCTCTCTTTATCAAACCTTAGCCCGTCATGTGGTTGTCTCCCCGGAAAGTAGTTTTTTGCCTTGTGCTTAGGTTTCTCTAGCTTCAAAACTTACCAACAACGGTTCTGAATTGATGTTTAGTATTCTTTACTCCTCTCGAAGTTCCTCGACCTCTTGAAATTCCTCCACCATATGAGTTGGTCTGGTCTTTAGGCACCACCAGGGATAATGACATCTGACCAAGTTGAGCGTTCATCTCCCTCAATATCTCCATCATCTTATCAAAGCTTGCATTCATGAAATCTGAAAGCACTTTCACGGAATCATGGTTTCCCATTGAATCGGAAGACTCTAATACCAAGTTGATATAGATATTTATTCACATACACAAATTATATTGAAAGATTACTAAGTTTTCATCTTAACCCTAATCTCTCTTAGAGATTAAGATTAATTCTTAGAAGTTCCTTTTTCATTAAGCAGTAGAGGCTTTTATGTAACTCTTGATACATGTTAATCAAAACCTTAATGTAAAAAAGGAAACACTCTAACATAACATTGGAAATATAAAGTTTCATTCATAAAATCAAATATTAAATCTTATTAACTAAAACGCATAACAATACCCTAATATGTCTAACCATAGTCTTGTATCACCTCTACAAATGAATTTTGCAGAGTATTACAAAGAAAAAGGGATATTGGCATTTCTCTCCTGTCCTGAGATACTTCAGTAGTTGAAAGAAAACACTAATATCTACTCAATGTACTTCAAAACAATGATGTTTCAGTCTCACTTACCTCTCCATTTTTGGAAGAGTTGTTAACATAGAAGGGTACTTTATCCCTAAAATCTAACAAAAATGGTACTTTTAATTGTAGGTGTACTTTGAAGGGGGGAAAAGTCGGAGAAGTCCTCAATCATAACCAAACTATCATTTCCTTCGTTACTTTCCAACCAACCGTCACACTTTTTCATCTCACCCCTTTTTATCTCCCTCTTTTAATCTCACTCTTTTGTCTCTCTCGGGTAAAAACCCTAATTTTAGTGTGATTCCATTTAGCGGTAAATTTGCAGAACCTTTCTTCTTCCTAAATTGAATCCCGGTGATTTGACGTTTGATTCAGAGTTTAATCTCGGCGAGCCCACACCGTCGGTCGGTGGATGTGTTGCATTTGGAGTTTGATAGTCCCGAATTTTTTTCTCCTTTCTCTCTTTGAAAACCCGTCACCGTGATCTATTCGAGAACGGAGGCTCTGTTTTTCTGTCAATTGTGGTGGGCGTTTCCGTGAAATCTGTCAGTCGCCGTCTTTTTGAAAAGGTGAGGACTTCGATTTACGTTTTTGAATACG
>OVBI01001556.1:0-32207 GCA_900406495.1 Sisymbrium altissimum
TATATCTTGTAGTATTGGACATGTGTTCATTCTCTTTAAACAGGTTAACTAAATATTTTTGTAATTTCTGGTTTTGCTGATGTATTAGGTTTTTTCACACAAACTATAGCTTTTTAATCTTATAATTTCTTTCTTCGTTTTTATTCATCATGTATGAAACTTTTGGTCAAAAAAAAAAATATATATATGCCTTCCAATTGCTCTAATAAAATTTTACTTTATAATAATTTAAAATTTGATATTTCAGTTCAGACAAATTATTAAATGTTAGAAATGTTAACTAAATACGAAGTTATAAACACAAATCTGATGGTTTTGAGTGAGAATATATGCTTTTAGTTAAGTTTCAGCATCTTAAGTAAAATATATATTGAAATTAATCAAATGGGAAAATGGAAAAGGAAATACACCAAAAAAAAAAAAAAAAGATAAATGTGATGGTCATGGATGGTAACATCATGAAACTTTCATATGGATGGGATTCTTTTGTTATCTTAGGACATATCTTTGAAATACTTACAAAGTTCTATGTTGTTAAAATTTTAGTAGAGCTTTCTTCAACGTTTATGTTAACATGACCACACACAAAAAAAAAAAAAAAATCTTTGACATAAGTTTAGAAATATCTGTAACTAAAAAGATNAAAAATATTCGTCCAAAATAATGGAATATGTGTTTTACTGTAATTTCTATTTATTTTATTTTTGACAAACCATAATATATTTATTTTTTAGTTTTAAAAATATATATAAAAAATATAGGGGTTGAAGGCTGGCATGTTTGCATGTTATGTTAACTCCTTTTTAAAAAATAAAAAGATTTTGATTTATTTACATTTATCCTATTTTTTTGTGAAGATATAACCAAATTTGAAAAATCCCAAACTGAATTAAAGAAAACCAAACTAGTTAAAATTCAGTCTATAATATAACTGATGTGAATTAATTAATGAACTGAGTAAAACTAAAAAAAATCTAACAATTATAAAATATTATGTAAATTTTTTTATGTTGAAGACAAAATAAGGATAAGTATATATATTATTATGATTAATAAATATTCAGTTCAAAACCTAAGTTTTCAACCAATACCAAAAAGTTTATAAAATTAAAGGTCTAAAAAAGATGAAAAATACAATGATAAGGTTTTTGTACACTTTTTCGATTTTCAGATAAACACTTTCACCTCTTCAACTTCAACTTCTCAGTAAAAATCTCTTCATTTATGATGTAGAACCTTGTTCAAAATCAGGCATTGGACGTCCTCGAGCTGGAATATCATGATGGTCATGGATGGTCATGGATGGTCATGGATGGTAACATCATGAAACTTTCATATGGATGAGATTCTTTTGTTATCTTAGGACATATCTTTGAAATACTTACAAGGTTCTATGTTTTTAAAATTTTAGTAGAGCTTTCTTCAATACATAATCTTCAACGTTTATGTTAACATGACCACAAAAAAAAAAAAAAAATCTTTGACATAAGTTTATAAATATCTGTAACTAAAAAGATTCGTCCAAAATAATGGAATATGTGTTTTACTGTAATTTCTATTTATTGTATTTTTGAAAAACCATAATATATTTATTTTTTAGTTTTAACAATATATATAAAAATATAGGGGTTGAAGGCTGGCATATTTGCATGTTACTTTAACTCCTTTTTAAAAAATAAAAAGATTTTGATTTATTTACATTTATCCTATTTTGTGGTGAAGTTATAACCAAATTTGAAAAATCCCAAACTGAATTAAAGAAAACAAAACTAGTTAAAATTCAGTCTATAATATAACTGATGTGAATTAATTAATGAACTGAGTAAAACTAAAAAAAATCTAACAATTATAAAATATTATGTAAATTTTTTTATGTTGAAGAAAAAATAAGGATAAGTATATATATTATTATGATTAATAAATATTCAGTTCAAAACCTAAGTTTTCCATCAATACCAAAAAGTTTATAAAATTATAGGTCTAAAAAACATGAAAAAAAACAATGATAAGATTTTTGTACACTTTTTCGATTTCCAGATAAACACTTTCACCTCTTCAACTTCAACTTCTCAGTACAAATCTCTTCATTTATGAAGTTGAACCTTGTTCAAAATCAGGCATTGGACGTCCTCGAGCTGGAGTAGGTGGCCTTTCGCTGTCAACCTACAAAAAATTACTTAAACTCAGCAGCCAAAAAATGTTTCATCATATGCTTTATACATTCTACATGGTAAACGAGCCCAGTCTTGTCTGGGTTTGGCAAAGCCTCACGATAAAGGAGAGAGAGAGAGAGAGAGAGAGAGAGAGAGAGAGAGAGAGAGAGAGAGAGAGAGAGAGAGAGAGAGAGAGAGAGAGAGAGAGAGAGAGAGAGAGAGAGAGAGAGAGAGAGAGAGAGAGAGAGAGAGAGAGAGAGAGAGAGAGAGAGAGAGAGAGAGAGAGAGAGAGAGAGAGAGAGAGAGAGAGAGAGAGAGAGAGAGAGAGAGAGAGAGAGAGAGAGAGAGAGAGAGAGAGAGAGAGAGAGAGAGAGAGAGAGAGAGAGAGAGAGAGAGAGAGAGAGAGAGAGAGAGAGAGAGAGAGAGAGAGAGAGAGAGAGAGAGAGAGAGAGAGAGAGAGAGAGAGAGAGAGAGAGAGAGAGAGAGAGAGAGAGAGAGAGAGAGAGAGAGAGAGAGAGAGAGAGAGAGAGAGAGAGAGAGAGAGAGAGAGAGAGAGAGAGAGAGAGAGAGAGAAGTGTTTTGTTGTTTACCTCCATCCATGTTTTGTCGGGAAATTTTTCTGGTGAGATGGAAGGTGGAAGAGGATGAATCAACTTAGCAACAATCTTCAGATCCCTACCAATTACCAATATTGCTCCAGCATTTTTCACAACTCCTGTTTACCACAATATAAAAATAGTTTTTTTTGTTTCTTTTTATTTTCCAAATGCCCAGAGAAATTTAAAAATTTTCAAATGATTTTTATTTATTTAAAGATATATATATAAACATACCGCAATAGTTTGTAGCAGAAAAAACTGTAATAAGTTTTCCTTGTGCAAATCTTTCAAAACCATCTAGTACACACTCATGGCCTCTTATAATCAGATCTATGTTATTCTTTTCACAAAATGCTTTAACCCTATCAGGCTGCATATACAAACATTGTGGGTTATTATTCAAGCTTGAAATAGTATTATTAATGGATAGACAAATAAACAAAAAAATAAAGCCTTTTTACCCCAAACGAGACAATATTGCTTCCTCGGGGATTTCTTCCTATGCCTAAAATGCTATCATTCGCTGTAGGATCAGACCTGTTTATATATGTAGAAGAAATAAAATGTAATTGCAGCATGAGAAAAACTAAAAGATAGTAAAATAGATGATATTTTATATTGTTTTCTTACCATAGTAAATCTTTTACAATTTTGGATTCAGATTCGCAATCCAGTAAAACGGGTCTCTTAATATTTGCAATCTGTTCCACTGAAATTACTGATGAACCAATCCCACCGTGCATACAAAAAATTTTATTTTCGATTAACGCAGCAAGCGGAAGATGATTGAAAAGCTCAGTAATCAATGTAAATGCATTGTTTCCATCGTTCAACCCCTAATAATTCATGCAGAACAAGATAATATTACTTCATTAGCCAATAATAAGTAAAAAATATATATTTAGTGAACAAAAACCAAACACATACCATTCTTTCTATGCATTCATGTTGGAATCCATGAATTGAATTCATCACTTTAGATTCATGATTTCCACGAATCAAGTGGATGTTTTTCGGATATTCAATCTGTAAAAAAAACATATGAACATATCTTAGAAGATAGAGACAGTAATAATAATTTGAAAATTGTTAATTGATATAGATGATGTAAATTCACAAAATAACTATTTTGCCTTCAAAGCCAGCAATAATAATAACGTCTCCAAGCTGTGTTTCCCTCGATCAACATAATCTCCCAAAAATAAATAGTCAATATACCTGAAGACACATTATATATAGATACATTGGTTCAGTGACTAATTATGAACAAAATTTACAACCGTAAACTATGAGTTATAAAAAAATATGTTGAACTTACGCGATATCTCCTTCCCTTGAAGGATATCCATACTCATAAAAAAGCCGCATCAGATCTCCAAACTGTCCATGGAGATCTCCAAAGACTTTCATTGGAACACTAAGCTGCAAAACTGTTGGGTCTAGCATGATGATTTCCTTGGCAGTGGTGCAAAGCTCAATCACTTCAAAGTAGCTCAAAAAGAACTTTCTATCGACAGGAGGTTCCCAGGTTTTTGGCTTTAATAGCGTTGAAATGACCTACACAGAAAAAAATGTAAGTGCATGAAAAAAATGAAGACTGGCTGAGCTAAAGTTCATACCTTATTAACCAAGTCTTGTATAGACTTTTTTCTAGGAAACTGTGGCATATAGTTATAGCTTATATCAGTCGTAACCGTTTTTGACGCCTCTGGCGATCTATCCAATGAACTTTTGCTCGAGCTGATGTCATTATGGAAGAGAGAAAGCTTTGTAAACTTGGAACAACTATCTAAATATGGTTGATTAAGCTATAAGAGCGTAAGAAGTTTTCGATATTAAACCTTCCTATAAAGGATGGGTTTGCTGGTCCAGAACTTGAAACCTGAAGTTTATCATCTTCAGAGACTAGTAAATCACCAAGCAATACACCTATAGAAGAATAAAATTAATAAAAATTAAAAAAAAAATTGTCGATTTTTCTTGGGTGAAAGAGAACAAAATTATACATGTACACAGATATAGCAGTTGTGTTAAGATATGGATTTTTTTTTTAAAAAACAATTTCTCTGTTAACAAGTTATAAAATTTCAGGATTACCTTCTCTAAAGCCTCCATACACATATATGCGGTTTCCAATTGATGCAGCAGCATGGCGACAACGTCGCATAACTTGACCAAAATAGTGTAAGTTGTTGTCACGCTTAGGAATTCCTGATCCATCTCTAGTATCCACCCATACACCTGTATATGTATCAAGCACTACAAAAACCAAAAACAGATCATTCACTACTGTAAAAAACATTAATCTATATGGTTTTCATTCCATAAATAAGTGAAAAAGAACTCATCCTATAACCATTGGTAAAACCTCCAAAAAAAAAAAACTGGGAAACAAATGCAGAAAAGTAGAAAGTTATATAGAATACTAAAAAATGTTAGAAATAGCCGTTATATATTACCTGAAACAGCTGCTTTAGAATCTACTAGGCGAGTACTACTCAAAGCACCCCCAATGACATGCAATCGTGGATTTACAAAAACCTGATAGGAAAAAGACGATAAAGTGTTATAATTTTTCATTTTAGAAGATAAAAAATGTGAATACTAGCTAAACTATCACACAACATCCCTAGTTTTTTTTTTAACTTTTTTTCTTTTGTATGATATATGAATAGTACAAAAACTAATTATTCTATTGGATTTCATTTCTTTTCAAAGGAAAAAAGTTTGGAGTTGAAATAACTCACTCACAACACTTTTTAAAGGATTGCATGGTATAATTGATATCTATTTAAGAATGTAACATGCGGTTATATTGTGATAATTCTTTTAATCTTTAGATATATTTTGTTTTAATATAACTTATAAGAAAATATATATGTGTGTATATCTATTGCAAGTAGTGTGGTAAAAATTTTGTTCTAACCGCTGTATGTTGATATCTGTGGGAAGGATCTAAACCTGGACAACGAGTCCACAACCAATAACCACCGCTAAGCGGTTCCAGGCTGTAAGCATCTCTTAGTGGCTGCGAAGATAAGTATTAGGGTGACTATATATATATATATATATAGTTTATATTATCATTACAGATGAAGAAAAAAATACCATCCCAAAGAAGTCTCTTCCGCCGCATATCATAAAATAACATTTATCTCGAGTACTACCAGAAGCATACCTTAAAAAAAATATAAAAAATGCTAATATTTTTACACAAACAAAAATGATTTTTAACAGTTATTTTAATTAAATCAAACAAAGTTACTAACATTCTCCCACTTGGACGATCACCATATGGGTTCAATTTTTCCCACACATTTGGTTTCCGAGTTGTATCCAATGCCCATGTATCAGCAAGGATTTCATTTCCTTCACCATTTAGGAAAAAACATGTTTTAAGATTGATATTAAGATATTATTTACAGAAAACAAGATAGAATAATGATAGCCAAATGCAATAATTATTAGAGGTTTAATAAATGCAATAATTTTAATAATTCAATTTATAAACTACAACAACTTATAAGTTAGGAATTTTGGTTTATTCATGCATGTATTTTGTATGTATATTATTGCTAAATCAAAGTGAAAGGCATATATTTCTTACCTTTTTTCCCGCCGAATATGACAATCTTATTATGTGCTAAACCCATAACATGACCATATCGAGGACCTGGAGCCACACCTTCTTGAACTAGTACCCTAAAAATTTTATATTAAATATGTAAAACATTTTATTGATAAAAGTATATATATATAGAAGAAAAAATCTATAAATGACATCGCACGTTTTCCACTTAAATGTATCACTAGTCATGTCCAAAATATGGAGATCTCCATCACAAACCCCTGATGGACCAAACCCACCCTGCGAATGAAAGTAACATCCAATCTTCATGTATTAGATATATTCATGGTCTAAATTCGAGGCTTACATAAAATATAATCATGAAGATATGTTTTGATAATAATAATAAAAAGCTTCTTTTCAAAATTTATATTTCAAAAAATAATTTCAATTTTGATGATGAGTAATCCGACTTATGTTATCCTTTTAATCATAATCCAATTTAAATAATTTTTTAAATCACAGGGATGAGTAGTTCGGTTTAAAGAATCATTTCAATAACCTGAACAAGCAGCATGGCATCTTTTGAAACTGCTGCATGACCTGCTCTAGGAGATGGTGGCTCACCATCTGGATAAACCCTGTATAATTACAGATCATTACACCATTAACCAATTAATTTATATCCCAAAAAAATCCCTAAACAAAAAAACATATTAACACCATAGCTTTATAAAATTTCATCAATTACCTTGTCCACTTCCTGGTAAAGACATTAAAACAATGCACCAAATTGGTAAAACTTCCAAAACCTAAAAAAAACATAACGACAACCCACAAACAAATGTATCATTAGAGAGAATTCCAAAATCCAAAACCATGATCATTTAACAACACCTAAAATTGGAGGGTGAAGAAAACTTACGGTTCTCGGAGTTACCACTCTCCATGCCAGTAATACCACCAAAGAGAATTAGGCGGTGGAAAACTGATGTGAGAGTATGGCCACATCTAGGTCCCGGAAAATCCTCATGAGTGTCGAAGAAGGTTTCCTCTATTTTGTAAGAAGGAGGTGAAAATTGCCACAAGTTAAAATCAGCCATGATAACAATGATTATCTTTAGATGAAGCGTTTTAAAAATGCGCGGTACATTTGTTAGATATGAATACTTATAGCTTTTTTTCTGTTTGGAAAAAGAATAGTGAATTGTTATTAATTATCAATGTATACTATTACCAAAAAAAGTTGGAATGAGTATTGGGAAAGAAATTATAGTCCTCTTTATCTTTTTACAACAAATTCTAGTCATTTCCCAAAAAATAATATAGAAATATATTAAATTGTTTGCAAAGTTTGATTAAAAGATCAAGTTCTTTTCATTTTTAGAATAAATTTAATAAATTGAGGAAAATATTGTTTATTTTACTTAAATACGAAGTATTGACCTATTAATTTTAATTACCAAATAATAAAGATTGTGAATTCTTCTGACTATGATTAAATATGAAGGGTTGACATAATAAATTTAGTTACCAAATAATAAAAACTCAAAATTTTATGTTTGAAAACTTAATTTTTTTACCAAATAATAAAATGTTGACCTTATTTAATTACAACATGCAATTTTTTTAATAAATGAATATTTAAGAAAATCTATTAAATAAAATATGCATTGAATATGATTACGTACAAAATTTATAAAGAAATTTACAATAATTCTTTTTTAGTTTGTTATTTACTATACTTCTAAAATAAAGTCTAAAACTAAAATTTAGAATTTCCAACTAATCTATAGTACTTGACTCATTAAAAAATAGCTAACTAAATTCATTGCAACAATTATTATATATGAAGTATCATATATCCAAGAATATAAAATACGTTTTTGTTCATATCTTTCTATATATTTTATAATAAATTAAATTAACACACACATTTTAAATATGTTTTGCTTTTTTTGCCAACAAGGAGAAAGTTGACTAACATAGTTCAACTAACCAAACTGATGTTACATTATCAGTATAGACCATCATTGAAGGAAGAGCTTGAGCATTATGCGTTAACTTGTCTGTATTAGAATTTTTTACTTTTCAAAAATTTTAATGGTAAAGGTATTGGAAAACTCTTTCCATCTCTTAAATTCCTCTTAATGTGTTGAGAAGGTAGGCCACTACCTGAAGTTATACATCATTTTCACCATATAAAAACAATGTATTGCGAAAAGTACTTCATGAAACTGAAATATGTGCATACATTCCATAGTCATAATCAAAGCTTCAAATTCTGCATATATGGGTGACATATAACATATATTACGAGTCCATATCATCTTTTCTGCCACACCTTTGATATAAAACCAACATTTCATTGAGAAAATATATGAATCTTTCCAAATTACATTTACAAAACACCACCAACTGTCATTTACCACATAACTTTTTGTTAATTATTCCTTTTTTTGACTATTTTTTCTTCCGATACTCTGACATCTTCCCATAATCGGCATCCTTTCTCTAAAATGGCAAAAATATTTTGACGGTGTTGATCCTAGTTCTTGAAGATTTTATCACTTCGACCAAAGCATCTATGGAAAATAACTATTTGAGATCCAAATTTGAAAAAAAAGAATGACATCATGGGAAATGACCCTGGACTAGAAGGAACCGGAGAAATAACTTATATTTGAAGTGGTGAAGGACATTAAAAAAGAACATGATTCATTGAGTCTTCTTTTGCCCCACATTGTGTATCCTACTATATTCCAAATGACTTTAAATTCTTAGTTACCGATAAACAACCCAAAATAACTGACCAAATTTATGTTATTTTCAGTGATATTATATCTTTCAGGAGAAGGCCATAAGTGATTTTACATCTCGAACATAGTAAACATCAAGTTGCCCTAAATTCGGATATAATTGTTCCATAATAACCTGATTTAATCGTATATTTTCTATTTTTTTATAAATAAACCATCCATAAGTATCTGATATTAATAAGAGACTAATCTGCATATATGCTGAGTAATGGCGACATGAATAATGATTAACTCAGGTAATTCATAATCCAAATACAAGTTAGTAGGTCAATTATCCATTAAAAAGGAATTAAACACAATTTTTTAAAACATATTCATCATTTCCAATGGGATATAATATATTATATAAATATATATATATATATATATTATATATATTAATGATTGACTAATTATACAAAATCTCCAAATTACATAAAATTTGTTATCCACAACTTAGATTAGTTTTTGATGATGGAAGAGCAGTTTGACCAATACAAATTTTGTTACTCATAATTTTCTGGATTTTTCAATCTCTTTGTTCCTCTGTTCTGAATTTACTTCTCGTGTCTTTATTTTGAATGCTTTTTGAATTATTAAATCCATTCAGAGATCCTTCGTTTTCAGCTGAGATGTTTTTGTTTGATTGTGCTATGTTTTTTACAGATTTTAGTCTTTTATTGGTTTTATTATAATCTTTAGGCTGAGATAGAGGGACTTAAATCTATATTACCCTCCGTATTGGAGAATAATCTGATGTGCCCTGTTATAAAAATTTGTTTTCTTTGATTTATATTTTAAATGAAAAAGCATGAAAATACGACAAATGGTTTAATGAATAAGATAAATTACGAATCAACCAAGGAAAACTTGTATCCATATCAGATCCAATCGGGTTATCCATCCATCTTTGTCCAAATCCGTTTGCAGCCCAAATTCCAGCCTAAATCCCCAATGTTAATGGATCTGAAACGCAAAAAAAATATCACGGCTTCCTCTCACCCTCATTCTCCTCTGAATTCCGAAAACAAATCCTAAATCTAATTCCGACAAATACATCTTTGGCTGTCCCTTTTGTTGGTTTCTATTTCTTCTTTTGATTATCTTCTTCCTCTTTCTTTGTTGTGTACGTGTTTTCTCTAAAATGACAAAGCAAAAGAGTAAAGAGAGAGAAAGTTCGCGTAAGAAGAAAAAAAAATCAAATCCGGCTCCAAAAGAAGTAGAAGAGGTGGTGCATCAATTGAGTTCACAAAGGGAGTCAAATTAAGGTTCTGAAAATGAGGAAATGTCTTCATCATCAAAAGTATGTAATTTTAATTTTTATTGAGAGGAATCATATGTCATATTTGTAGTTGAGTCCGTTTGTGATTGATTGAGTTTGTTCAAGTTTGTTAACTATTTACAGTGATCTTAATATAAAGAAAATGGTTGTTGTTTGCCTATGTTCGAAAGTCAAGTTAAGTCTAGTTAAAGATCAAGTTAGGAAGTTAGGTGGACTATTTAGTCACATTCTGAACTACCGTAGGAGAAGTATCATTGTTTTGAAACTGGTTTGGACTAGTAGGTTTGATTTGGTTTGTTGAAGTAGTATTTAGCTTAGACACTTCAAGAAGGTGGAGAGAATAACACTTGGAAAGGTGAAAGCGAAGCTATTATCGATGAGTGAATCTTGAGAACGGTTGAAGATGGCTGTTCAGAGGAGTGTCAAAGGTGGATGGACCTATAAATCCTTTGATACTGAGAATGGTCGATGGTGTAGAGTTGTGTAGGGAATTTCCATGGGGGCGAGTAACATTTGATGATGCTATTAAGGAGATTAATCATGTGACGAGGGGGATGAAAGGCACTGCAAATAGGATTTACACGTTTCCATGATTCATAATCCCTTTCGAGGTAAATGTTAAATTTATTTGACTGATTATGATTCTATTTTTATAACTACATTAATTGATTTGTTTTATAATTTTTTATGCGTAGTTTCTGATATTTAAGTGAATTCCTAATTTGACAAAATAATTTCGAGAACTGGTAAGTCATGAAAATAGTTGCCCACAGATGTGTAAAAATAAATTTGTAGGAAAAGGCATAAGATACTATCCACTGGAAGCGATTTATGACGCAGTTGGAGATACTACGGTTATATTTGGGCTAAGTTGAAAATTTATTAGTAATAAAAATATAATTAACCACTAGTTTTATAACTTTGTTATACTGACTATATATTTTTATTGACAAGATATTCAAAGTAAATTTTGACCTATATTGGAAGAGGAACCTATGATAGCACGCATCATAAGAGAAGAACCTAATGATGAAATTGGAGAAGGAATTAGTGAGAGTTGCAACGAGCGTTTTAGTATAGAGAAGAAGAAGATATGGTGGGAAGAGTTATATGAATTGGATTTGACTAATCGAGTATTCTCTAATAAGAAAGAGGAGGAAGAGCTTGAAGAGCCTGAGCCGAACAAACTTATGGAAGGCTTAAAAGAGCTTGAAGTGAGAATGATGACATTGATGGTAGAAACCTAGAGTATATTGACAACTAGGCTTGATCGTATAGAAAAGAGGCTTGTTCGCATGAAAAAAAAAACCAGCATGTATTGAAAGAGAAGCTTCGTCGTCAGAAAAAAAGTCCACAATGACTTCAAAAAGATGGCTTTGAGGGAATAGAATGAGAAGACCTATAGAGCTACCATGAATGGTTTTGATTGACAAGAGAAAGAAGGAGAAGATGGTTTTCAGCCAATGGAAGAAGACTGGGGAGGCGATGGTTTTGAAAGAAAGGAGAAAGAAGGAGAATATGATTTTGAGTCAGTGGAAGCAGACTAGGGAGGCGATGGTTTTGATAGACCAGAGCCATGAATGGAAAAAGGTGAAGAGAACTAGAATGAAGGTGAAGAGAAAGAAGAAGAAGAGGAGAATGAAGGTCAAGAAGGTGATGGTGAAGAGAAATAAAAAGCTGAAAAGGAGAAAGAAAAAGATAAAGCGGAAGAAGAGAAAGAAGAAGAGAAAAAATCTGAAGAAGCTGAAGAAGATAAAGTGGAAGAAGACAAAGAAGGTGAAGAGAAAGAAGAAGACGGGATACAAGAAGAGTATGGAAAAGCTGAAGAGGAGAAAGAAGAAGATAAAGCGGAAGAAGACAAGTAAAGTGAATAGAAAGAAGAAGATGAGAAACAAGAAGAGAAAAACCCTGAAGAAGATGGGAAAGAAGAAGGAGAGAAACAATGAGAAGAAGAGAAAGAAACTGAAGAGGAGAAAGAAGAAGATAAAGCGGAAGAAGAGGAGAAAAAAAAAAGAGAAAAAACCTGAAGAGGATAAGAAAGAAGAAGAAGAGAAAGAGAAGAAGAAAAAGAAGTAGAAGAAGAGAAAGTAGAAGAAGAGAAAGATGCTGATGAAAAGAGTGTGGAAGAAGAAGCGCCTGAGTATGATCTTAATATGTGGGCTATTATCTCTTTTATGGATGCTATATATTTAGAAGTTTGATCATTGGAGCCTAGAAAAATCAAAATGTTGAATCTAATTACATGAAACAATGTTTGATAGATTGTGTCGTAAGCAAAAAAAGACTTACAAAGTGAACAATAATAGAACTTGATTATGCATAACTGCATCTTCAAATTGGTTAGAGCCATAAAAGTAAAAATATTATACATATGTGTTATTTGTTACAGAGTTATAAAACTTTATCATATTATATCAAATTTGTTTGTAATTTGCTGTGATTATTCTGAAAACCTAACGGTTTTCTAATTATTCTAAAAACTTAACATTTTTCCAATTGTTTACAAAATCAATTGTCTACTGAATTTGTTCTTTTATTTTTATTATTTTTCAGGTACTTGCACCACAAATGATAATCCCTTATAACAGTTGTAGCTGAATCAAGATTTTATAGTTTCGAATGCAACCAATACTTCTTTCAAAGATTGAGATAACTTGCACTATACTCTGCCCTTTGGTTTAGTTAGGTAAAACTCACACCACATCAGTTTCTAATTTATATCGTTAAAATTTAAATATAAAATTTGATTTAATATTATATATATCATCGGATCGTCATTAGATTTGATTCAAATTAGATAAATTTGCATATTCAAAAATGAAAATACGAAGATATCAATTATTTTTTAATTTTAAAATTTTATTTTTAAAAATTCTTTTATATTATATTCGTTGATTTCAAATAAAAAAATGCATCTAATTTAAACAATGTCTACTATATAATTGTGTTCTAAAAAATTTAACACTACAGTTATTTTAAAAAAAATTAGTTTTATAATTTAGAGTATAACTTTACAACCAATATAAATTATTAAATAATTAATAGAAATCTCATCCTGCCCAAGATGTGAATGTTACTTATTACCTAGTTCTTTAATATTTTTTTAAGTCTATTGTCACTATCACTTTCAAGCATTAACGTCAAACCTAACGAACTTTAAGCACACTTGCTTGCCATAAACAGCCCCATGTTCCACAAAGTCACCTATAATCCCGAAGTTACGCATAGACATGGACTTGTTAATCCACATGTGTTCCTATAAAGAAAATTAAATGAAGCGTTGCTTCAAGTGACAGTACCACACTACACTTCTGTGGTATAAAACTCTCATATCTCAACTCCTCTATTCATCTACACTCAAAGCTGCTTGTTACTTTGTTCTGTTACACCTTTTCTCGGTTTTCTCCTCCCCCACTTAGGTCATATTCTGTCTTGTTTCATTTACTGCATGCAAGGAACAAAAGTATCACTTTGGTGTGTTCTGTTCAAAGAAATACATATGCAACTGGTCACCACAGATCATGTAATATTGCCGTATCTAATCATCTACTTAACATCTAAGCATATACCGTGGATGTGTTAGTACAGGTACTTTTACACTATAAACTAAATGGCTGATGAAAATGATAACCAGACAACACCTCCTTAAACTTAATTCACAAAAGAAGAAAATTCAATAACGAGAGAAGTCAGTCTCTGAACTCTCTACCAATGCACACAAAACAAGAACCTCCATAATTTATCCTCAACCCTTCATCTCTCAACTAACTTATGTAAAGCTCTGTTATTAAACTAGCAACGCTACAATTTCCTGCAACACCCCTAAAGCTAGTTAAACATTCATGCACTAGACTTCCGAGAAAACCTATTCGAAAGTGCATTACCCTGTTCATATACAACAATGCATCAAAAGGGCTATAGCTTATAAAGATATCAGTACGCTTACCCTATTGCATCTTCTTTATCTTATTTGCGGGCTTAGCAATAACCTTCCGTAGTAATCTTTCGTCAAGCTTCCTGTACTGTGTTTGAATCATCCGATGTGTTACAAATAGCTTCTCATCAATGTGATGCTGGTATCTCTCGTACAGAATAGGAATCAACATAGCAAGAACAACACCTGTCCAATTTAATCACAACGAGTTTGATATAAATATACTCTTCCCTTTCAATTATAAACAACGTGGAGATACTCACCAAGATAGAGTATTGTGAAAAAGTTTATGAAACTTCCAACAAACGATACAGTCCACAACACAACACTAACCTGCAACAACAATAAGCAATAATCAAAAAACCTATACAAAGAAAACAAAATCAGTTGTGGATAGTTAGTTATCTAACCCGAAAGAGTTGTTTAGCGTTTCTGTTAACGTAAATATCACGAGCGATTGAGAGAAGAGTATTGATCAAGACTCGTAGAGGATCAGTAACCATAAGAACAGATCCTTCAGTGATTTCAAGATTCGGTAGTTGCGGCATAGGTCTACATTCCAAAACAAAAACATAAAAATTGAGAAATTTTTAGATACAGAGAGTAATACATAGATTCAAGAAAGAAAGTTACTTTCTAAACACAATTCAACCAATAATAGAACAATCTACAAAATAAAAATAATTATAAAAAATAAAAAGTTAATATTCCCTCTTTTTCTGAAAGTTAAATGTTTTTTTAAAAAAATTGTGTTTCAAAAAGATAAATGTTTTAAGTTTTCAAAGTATGTTTTATTGATTATTAATGACAAATTATACAATTTGAAAAAAAAAATATTGAATTTCTCAAAATATTATTGGTGTAAAATTATTAAAAAATGTTAATCACAGGTTTTAATACATTTATTGTCAAGTTTTAATATATTTTCTTTTAATGTGTAAACATATCCTAAAATCTATTATTATGAAACAGAGGAGAGGAAGTAAATTTTGCTTTGAAAACTTAAACGGATAATTAATTTGAAACGAAAAAAATTCTGAACAAATAATCAAAATCGGAGAGAGTAAAACATAGTTTGGGATTAACAATTTTCTATAATTTTTAATCAATAGTAATTCAACATATACAATTAATTTTCTTGAAGTTTACCATTAATCATCATTAATTATTAAAAAAATGTATTGAAAAGTGATAATATTGATCTTTTTGAAACTAATTTGTTTTCCCAGAATATATAATAATTAGAAACAGAGGGAGTAAAATGAACCTATTGAAGAGGATAGCAGATTTAGCCCAGAGGAAGAGTATAACGACGAGGAGTAACTGAATGTTAGCAAGAAAAGGGAAGAAACTATATCCACATTTCTCGAAGAGGAACCATAACAACGTTGACGATCCGAGAAGGAGAAATCCTCCGCGTCGATTCTTCCACGTAATCAAATCCGCGACTGCGAATAAAAAGGAAAGGTTAAGAAATGATCGGTGCGATTTAGAGAAAGATCTAACAGTTAGTGAGAGGACCTGAGGCATTGCCGATGGATTGATGGAGATGAGATTTTTCCATGGGGAAGGTGAGATTTGGTTCCGCGAGTAAGGAACCGGGAAGGAGGAGGAGGAAGGAAATTGGAGCGATCTTTGACAATACCAGAAACTATGTGTGTTTGTTTGTTTGATCTACGCACATAGTTTTTAATGTAATTTAATGTGAGCTCTTTTTGGGATTTGTTTCCTTTTTAAAAAAATTGATTAAATATTGAGATTGAAAGGTTCTTGAAACCTTTGCAATTTGGTTTAAAAGCAGGGAAAAGTTAGGTCTCTTTTTTCTGCTTTTAACAATTCTCAACTTTATTTATTTTCCGTTTTCTTGTTCTTTTATCTCCATTTAACAAAAGAATAAGCAAAGGTTTTCATGTAGGTTGCTTTTTTTTTTTTTTAAAGAAAAGAATAAGCAAAGGTCTTCATGCAGGTAAAAGCTAGATAACAAAAAAAAAATTGCTGTTTAAAAAAATAAAATATTTAGTTTATCAGCAAAATATAATTTTGGTCTTTTGTTTATTTTAAAGAAGGTACATTCAACAATAAAAAGTGGCTCTTCGTGTGAAGTTTCATTTTATTTGCAACTTTCCACTATGTCATTTTCTTAAATTAAGTATTAAATTATTGTGGTCTTAGCTAAATAATTAAATCTTAGAAAAAAAATTCCATTACTTCATTTTTGCTGCGTACATACACAAACCAGTTAACCTGCTGCCATTTCTTTGCTTATATCGCAACTTGAAAAGAGAGTTTTTAGATTCTTCATGTAACATGTCACAAGAAAAGCTATTGACCCTTCTCATAAAACCTCGATTTATTAAATATCGGACGTGGACGAGCTTCTACAACAGTCTCTTCTTCATCACCGTCGTCATCAGATGATACTTCATCTCTAGGTTGCTTATCTTGTTCTTCAGTGTTTGGTTTTCTCTTCTTCTCCTGCTTCCTCTGCTTCTTCTTTTGACGTTTCAAACGCTTCTTTGATGTTTTTTCCTCTGCAGCTTTCAGTTTCTCCTCTCTTCTTACAGTAAATTCCGCCATCTGTAAACGCTTGTTGTAGTCAATATCCATCCTAGTGAGCCGGTCTTGTTCTCTTCGCCTCATTTGTCGGTACTGTAACAGAGAATGATGCCTCATTATCGCACAAGTCAAGAGTTGTCTTCTAAATAAGCAAAAGGATGTATATATAACAACATTTTACGAAAGTGCAGCTTGGGCTATGTAACGCCAAAACTAAAACTTGCAGGGCCAAACATCATAAAGCACTCAGCTATAATCAATAGAACTAAAACAATAATCAGCATCTATAACTCGCTATAACCCACATGAGCCTCCCACAGAAAATCAGGCTCTATCAGACTTTTAACCAGGTATGTCGACATTGTGATCCGTCACAAAACTAAGAAAACAATGTCAGAAAACAACACGCAAAGTCTACTAAGAAACTTCAGAACCCTATAGCTTGGAAACCAAACCTAACTATGCTTAAGAACAAAAGATAAATCTTTGTTTGCAAATCAGCTAACTGCGATTTTCACTAACTGAAGCAGTCTCAAGTTGTATTCTTTGCAGTTTTCAATTCCAGAAACTTAAAAACTGTCACATCCCCTCAACGGCTAATCAGCAACGACAAAATTACTACCAGCATGAGTCTCCCGCGTAGAATTACTCTCAGTTCAAGCTCTATCGAACTATTAACTAGGAAAGACAATATTGTGATCCGTCACAAAACTTAGTTAACAATGTCAAAACACACAATTCCACTAAGAAAAAAATACGATTCCAATGATAAACTATACCTAAGTACAAACAACTAAGCCCTGTTCCCATATAAACTGGATGCAATTTCGGTTCTATAAAGTAAAAACACGTCCACTCAGAAATTTTTTATCCCTCTCATATGTACGACAAAGGACCCTCACATAACTGATTGAGGTGAAACTTGGAAACCACAAATAGCTATACTCAAGAACAAATAAACTACTCAATTTTTCAGTCAGCAAAAAATATTCAAGTTCAATTCTAACCAATTTTCACTCGAAAACGCAAGTCCACTACGAAAACACAGATCCACTAAGAAGATTCAGATTCCTATCACAGCTATTCCCAGGTCCGGAAACTTAAAACACGTCCACTTAGAAAATTCAGATCCCTATCACATGTAAGACAAGGACCTTCACATAATTGATTAAGGTGAAACTTTGAAACCACACATAGCTATGCTCAAGAACAAATAAATTAAACTACTCAACTTTTCAGTCACCAAAGAAGATTCACGTTCAATTCTATCCAATTTTCAGTTGAAAACGAAAGTCCACTAAGAAGATTCAGATTCCTATCATAGCCTATGGCACTAAACTTCAATTTTGCTTCAAAACAACACCGAACAAAAGACTAAAACTTGGAAACTATCTATGCTCAAGAACAAAAGACTTTAGCTTTTGTTCGCATATAAGATGCTCAATTTTTCAGAGAGCACAGAAGATTCCACAACGAAAGACTTTAGCTTTTGTTCTATTCTATGCAAGTCCACAACTAAAACCCAAGTCTCCTAAGGAAATTCAGATCCCTATCATCATAGCCAATGGCACTAAACTACAGTAGCTTCAAAACCACACCATTATAAAAGAGTAATCTAATCCCTAATTCGAAGTTCTTTCATTCACTAAAGAACACTAATCTTGAAAACAGTGACAGGTCATCAACGGAGACTAAGGAAGCAAAGTGATAATATCAAGTACCTGATGGAAATCGCCGGAACCAGAACCAGCGGAACTTCCAGAGGTGTTACTAACGCGAACAGGTACGTTCTCGAGGATTCTTCTGAGCTTTATCTCTAGATCTTCCTCGTCTTCTAGCATCACCGGACGTTTATACTCCACGATAGATGTAGATCCTCCGTGATCAGCTTTCTTCGACTCCATTAATGACGACGACGCCGTCGTGGCCGCAACCACCAATCTTGTGTCGCCTTCATTCGATTTCCCGGTCGACATTGTTGTGCGGTTGTGAAAACCCTAATCCGGTGAGAACTTGGGGATTTCTCTTCTCTCTTGAGTCTTGCGATTCTCGTTAAGACGATAATTTTGGCTTTCAGGTGTCTTATCTGTTGGGCTTTTTTGGGCTTGGGCTGAGTTTGTCAATACTATTTTTGTTTTTTTTAATCAGGTCCAACATCTAGAAGCTGAAACTTTGAAGAGGAATATATACGAGCATGACACTTGTTAGTAGGTTTAGATTAGTTCTCAGCATTCAGGTTTGCAGGTCGAATTGGTTCGGGTTTTTCAGGTTTTGGGTCTTTCATATAGATATATATTGGATACAGGAGAAAGATACAACAAAAAGTTTTGATCGGAACTGGAAATTTAGATTACAGTTTTTCAGCTTTGCATATAGATAAATTAAAGCTCTATTTTGGGATATGGAGTGTGTCTATACCTTCTAACATCATATGATTTTTGCGACAAATTGCTCTGAGGTGGTGACGATGATTTCAAAACTTAAAGAGTATCCTGCTTTTTCACAATATCTGGAATCTTTTAAAAATTGTAAAGGTTGTTACGAGACATTTAGTTTGCATGTGCACAAAATCAAAAGGCGAATAAGTTGGCACGGAATACTCGAGTCTACTCAACAGTGATGACCTATACTGATTCAACTCTACCAGCTTTGATCGACCATCTTCCCTAGATTTTCTTCTCAAAAATTATTGTTAAAAAAAACAAAAAACAAAAATATATATATATATATTGAATTTTATTCTTTAAAAAAAAAGTGAATTTTTATTCGGTTTAGATAGAGCTTTTGCTCGAAAACTAAGAATTGCTCAATTATAAATTAAAAATAAGGTTTATTTCTGATTATTCAGGAACCATAATGGTTTTTAATCATTAAATTTTCATTATGCAAGAATTTAAAAATATTGGTGATGCTTGTGGTTATTCAGAGTTCTGAATGGTTTTCGGGTAAAAGTTAACTTGAACTAAAAGTCAAATCAATTATTTACAAAAGAACTGTTAGGTTATTTTGAAGAATTGAATCCAAACTGAACCATGTTTTTAAGTCACATCGGTTCAAGTTATCTAGTATCAGATTTTATGTTCAACTAATCTATTTTGCTGTTCTCTCTAAGGAGTGATGAATAAATATTTTATCGTATTTATATTTATGTCATGATATGTTAGCTTCAATAGTTAACTTAGGGCTAAGCAAATATCTTAATCCAAAAATCTGAACAAAATGCGACAAAAAAAATATGGAACCAAATTGAATGCAAAACAGACAAAATGTTCAAACGGAACTTAAATTTTGGATTTCAAAACCGTAACCCGAACTTGGATCAAACTGAGAATCGAACAAATATCCAAAATATCCAAAATATAATTACATTTCTAAAAATATTAATTATACATATATACATATTTAAAATAACTCAAAATACTCAAAAATATAACTATAATTTGAAGATATTAGTTATTTTAATCCAATAATAATTAAAATACTTCATAACCAAAATATCTGATAATATTTAATTTTAATTTTAAAAATTTAACCTAATTTTATTCAAATTCAACTGTTTTTTTTTTTGGTTTTTTGAAATACATTTATGTTTCTTTATATTTAGTTTATGTATGCTTGCATCTTTATATGTTTTAGTTTTTTTGACTCAGTTGTTTTTTTTTTTAGAGTTTGAGAATATAAGTGTTGAAAACAATTGAAATTTTGGATTGATTGCTTAAAATTTACGCTTGACAGTTTCGAGTTTGCATTTGAAGTTGAAGATTTTGGTTTGAAGTTTGCATTTGAAGTCTAAAGAATTTGGTTTTTGTTGCATTTTGGCATTTTACTTTCAACAACGTTGGTGTTGCTTTCGTTTTAATGTTTTAACAATTTGATTTTAGCATTTTTCATTGAATTAGTATTCATGATATCAGCCTTTATATTTGATTTTAGCCTTGTAAATTTGATAAAAATAGATATATACAGTATTAGTATTAAACAGGTACTTTGGGTTCCAAAACCCGAATGAGAACCAGGATCAAAACTATTTTGGGTTTAAAGAGATTTTTAATTTTTTTTTACTAAATCTGAACTGAACCTGAGGAAAAACCAAAACAAAATTTTGAAATATCTGAATGGGATGAATTTTTGGTATTTTAAAACTTGAATCCGAATTGACATCAAACCGAACCCGAATAGGCGTCTGAATGCCCAATCCTAATTAATTTATAAAATTATAGATAAGAAATTTAATTTTATTAATTTAAAATTTTGCTTTTTATTATCATTTTCATTACAAAGAGAAAAATATTTTTTTAATAGGAAAATGATAAGTTAATTAAACTGGTAATGATGCAACTGTTGGATTCCCGATTTGTTCTTCGAAACCATGACATCTACATTTTTGATTATCACATCGACAATCAACACAACCCTCACAAGCAATGTTTGATAAGCATTCTGATTTTTTTTTGCATCTGAGTGAGATGATAATTTCCTTTTTACCTTCCACCACAGAGTTTGAAACTGCAAAAAAAAAAAAATTAAACCATCATATTTTTGTTGAAGCGGATGATGTGTAAAATTTAGTTTGAGGTATATAAACTAATACAAGTCGAAGTGAAGATAAGAACGGCCAAGAATACTGCAATAGTTATGCGAAGATTGTTCATAATTCTCTGAGTTTTGGAATATATTTCTTTTGTAAAATTAAATAAAAACAATGTCGATGTATGACTTAATTTTGGTTTAAGTGATGCAGGACTTTGATTATATGTATAAATAGAGGAACGATGGGTCAAAAATGGTTTTTTGTTGCCTAAGTATTTTTCTTTTTATTTATGATTTCATTAAGTTAACCATAAGAATACATGGTAAATTGTAAATGTCCTATTAAATTTAGATATTTTTTTAATGTCAATATTTTAAACTATATTTTCTTTCTTAAGCATCATTAAATATTTAATAAAAATTAAAATTTAGTGAAGCACAAGTCAAAGAATAAAATCTGGAATAAATTAATTACATATCCATAGTTTTGATTTCAAAATAAATTATATATACATAGTTTTGACTTCAAATTTTACCAGATGTCATGACTACATAAATGTACATAGATGTATTCTTGTAAAAAGTTGGTTTTTGCTTTCAGAAAATTATTTTGTTGCCTAAATTTTTTTTTTTCTTATGTTTTCATTAAATAAACCATATATTGTAAATTTCCTACTAAATTTAGATATTTTTCATAAATGTCAAATGATAAATTTTTAGTTATAATATATTTTTATTAAATCATTACATATTTAATAAAAATTAAAATCTAGTGAAGCACAAGTCAAAGAATAAAATCTGGAATAAATTAATTACATATCCATAGTTTTGATTTCAAAATTTGACTGATATCAATACTACATAGATCTAGTCTCGGAAAGAGTTGGTTTTGATTTTAGAAATTTATTTTGCTGCCTAAAATTTTTTAGTGAAAATATCCAAATTTAATAGGCATTTACAATCTTACTACGTTTAATTTAGTGAAAATATAAATACAAATAAAAAAAATTTAAGCAACAAAGTAACCTTCTTGACCCATTATTCCTCTATTTATACCTATAATCAATGTCTTTAGCATTTAAATCAAACTTAAAGCATATACATTGATATTGTTCTAATCAAATTTTACAAAAGAAAGCCACTACAAAACTCAAATAAATATGAACAATACTCGCGTAACTATTGCAGTATTCTTGGCCGCTCTTGTCTTCATCGCGACTTGTATGTAGCTTTATTTACTTCAAACTAAATTTTATTCATCATCCACTTGAATAAAAATGTGATGATTTGATTTAATTTTCTTTGTTTTTGGCAGTTTCAAACTCTGTGGTGGAAGGAAAAAAAGAGGTCATCATCTCACTCAGATGCAAAAATAAATCAGAATGTCTAACAAACATTGCTTGTGAGGGTTGTGTTGATTGTCGATGTGATAATGAAAAATGTAAATGCCATGGTTTTGAAGAACAAACCGGGTATCCAACCGTTGCACCATTAACAGCTTAAATAACTCATTAGTTTCCTTTATAAAAATATCTTTTTCTTTGTAATGAAAACTAATAATTAAAAACCAAAATTTATAATTAATGAATTATTTTTTTCATAATATTATTAATTAACTAATATCAAAGCTAACATATTATGGCATGTATGTAATACCGATTTTAAAACCATCGGAAGAACATAGGCGCTCGCTAGCTGCATGGCGAAGAACGTTTGATGGTTCATTCTCTATTCTCCTCTTACGAATTTATCTTTCTTTGAACAAATTCACCAACTATGATGCATGATCATGTTTTTAACGAGGAGCAACTACCAACTACTTAAATGGACCTTCCGCGTCCGGCCCATGTGTACAATACCCAACAATCTTGCCGTTTCAAGTTCGTGTGTCTAGTGATCTCATGATAAATTGTCCCACATCGGTTACACAGAGAAAGAATAACTCGCGAAGGAAAGTATAAATAGAGAAGTGGAGGGAACGAGTAAATTACTTACCTGGACGGGGTCAACTCTTGATCAAGAAGAAGAGTGGCTTAGGCTAGTGACCTCCATTGCACACTAAGGAGGGGTGCTTAGCCTAAGGTCTCCCCAAGTGGGAGAGCCTGCGTCATTATTTGTGGCAGAGGGGGCCTGCGTTCGCGCGGCCTCTACCATCCATGTTAGTTTTTTAATTTTGTTTTAAATTAAAGTCGTAATTGTTTGTAAACTGGATGTAACTACACCGATACTTTGCAAATTGGCTTTTTACACCTAAAAGTTGGATCTCTTACAACAGTTATACAAAAATGTTTTCGCGGTTTAAAACTACACGAAATCTTTAATTGTGGGCATAACTACATAAACATCGAATTCTGGTTAAATTTTTTAAAATTGACATGTTAACCTGATTTAAACCAAAAAAATCAATATTAAACCAAAAATCAAATTAATCAACCCGGCAAGACGGGGTGTAGCCACATATAAAGTTTGCCAACCGGCTCTTCACACCCGAAACTTGGACCTCTTCCTTCAACTACACAAATATGTTTTAATGATTTAAAGCTACACATAATGTTTAATTCTGGTTGAAACCACATAATTGTCTAATTGACAACTGAATTAGAATCGAACGTAAATCGAATGAGATATTTAATTTCATTCTAATTAAGTGGTTTTGATGATAAATCATTATTATCCAAACCAAATTGTATTCACTACTAAAATCGGGATAAACCAGCATTTCTCCTTCTTTCTCAAGAACCATAATCCCAATTCGATTTCTGGAAAAAAAATTACTAAAAGAAAATCTGATAAAATCATGAAACAATTATGATGACTAGAAGTCTAGAACTCATGAGAGAGGTTATTGTTTGGTTTACGATACTGTTACCTACCACTGAATCAACTGATCTGTTTTGCGAAAGGGAGAGTAATGTTGATTTATCCCAATTTTATTAGTAAATCCAGTTTGGTTTGGGTAATAATGGTTTATCATGGAAACCACTTAATAAGACCAAAATTAAATATTTCATTCGATTTATTTTTGATTTTTATTCGGTTTACATGTCAATTAGACGGTTATGTAGTTTCAACCAGAATAAAACATTATGTGTAGTTTTAAATCACTAAAACATATTTGTGTAGCTGAAGGAGGAGGTCTAAGTTTCGGGTGTGAAGAGCCGGTTTGCAAATTTTCTATGTGACTACACCCGTCTTACCGGATTTATTAATCTGATTTTTGGTTTAGTATTGATTTTTTTGGTTTAAATCCGGTTAACATGTCAATTTTAAAAAATTAAACCAGAATTCGACGGTTATGTAGTTATACCCAAAATTAAAGACTTCGGGTAGTTTTAAACCGCGAAAACATTTTTGTGTAGCTATTGTAAGAGGTCCAAGTTTCGGGTGTAAAGAGCCGGTTTGTAAAGTATCTGTACGGCTACACCCCGTCTACCCGTGATTTTCTTGTAAAATTAAGTTTTTGCAGAATTGAAAGTTTGGAAACAATTAAGTATGCAGAAAACAATGTTCTTAATTGATTTTTTTGTAGGACAAACTATATTCATTATCTCACATCGGAAGTATATATCAAGTTGGTAGGCTTTGTTTGACTACAAAATAAAGAGGCTTTTGTTTGATTCAACTCATCTTATTATATTCCCTCAGACATATTCGTGACTTCTTCGTTTGCAAATTTACCTTCCTTTTTCAACATTTGCAGTTTCTACGACGTTGGTGTTTGGTTTCGTTCGGACAACATGATGCAAGATTTACACCATTAATTGCAGTGTTGTGTAGGAAAAATGCCAAAAATTGTGAATTCAAAGAATATATATCGCCTTATCATGTTCATGAAACAAAACAAAAGAACTTTTTGTCACTTCATATTTCCTCACAAACCGTAAATAGACAAAATCAACGCAAAACCTTCACCACGGATCCACGAAAACCCTTTACTCAGAAGCAAACTTCACTATATTTGGTTTATGCAATTATGAACACTACCTGGAGAACTGTGCACGCCAATCGGCGGTAAGAAATTCACTTGTGATTGTTCCGATTAATCTCATAGAGGATGTGGTGCCCCTACCTGCTCATTGTTTGTCGATAATTGAGTTTTGCAAATTAATAATAGTCGTGACGTTTTGGTTGTGTTGTTACATTCAAGAGACACAACTCATTGTGTTGTAATGTCTATTTGTTGTCTATATAAATTTTTTTTTTTGTCTTGATGTAAATAACAAATTTCAGTTAATCAAAAGTTTCTATTTCATTCATTTTTCTCTTTAAAACGAGAAGATATAATTCTTTATCTCTCTTACTCCGTCTCTTCCTTATTTTGTCTTATGTAAAGAAATCAACACTTCAACATGATATCAGAGCTTATCATGATTTTAGAACCTGTCCAAGCAAAACAAGAAAGGAAGAAGTCCGCAAGCAGTACCTTAAGGCTCCAAAAGCGATGAAGAAGATATAAAATCTTCTCAAAAGGCAAGAAAGAAAACAGATGTGGATTTAGACTTGTGGAAGGAGAATAAACTTTGTTTTAAAATGATAACAAAAAATGTTGCAAATTCAGATTAGGGGGACAAGAGTTTGCGGTTTTGATAGGAAAATGAAATTATGCAGTATTGGTGGGAAAATACAACTTTGCGGTTTTGACGAGAAAACAAGATTTTACGGTTTCGACGTGTGGTTTCGGAGAGAAAATAAGATTTTGCAGTTTCATTAAAAACAAATTTTTGCGGTTTTTGCAGGAAAATGATATTTTGCGATTTTGACGAAAAATGATATATCGTAGTTTTGGTTGGAAACGAGATTTTGACGAAAAACAAAATTTTATAATTTTGACGAGAAAACTTGATCTTTTCGTGTTTTGAAAGAAAAAATAGAATTTTGTGATTTAACGGAAATATGAAATTTTATAGTTTTGGCTGAAAATAAGATTTTGTGATTTTGGTAGTATTGAGACTAAAAAGTATTTATAGATTTTTAAGTTGGCTGACTTTATTTTGGACAAAAAAGAAATTTTTCTTGACAGTGGATTCGCTGGAGTCTAGGGTCTCAGTCAGAGACTTTTCCCACGGTAATTCCGTTGGTATGGTGAATTATTGCTAACAGGTGAATATTGCCGAGATTTAGAAACAAATCCTGCAGACTTTTCTTCCAAACCTGATAAACATATCTTCAGTGAAACAAATGTACCTTTCCAACCTCGAATTCAAATGACTTGTGATTGCTTAAATATGAAAACTTACTCAAAAGGATTTATTTCCACCAAAAATCATTCAGAGAGGAATTTTGGAAGGATTCCGTATGAGGTTAACCTTATATTTCAATTCCGTCTAATTGCTGAAATTTGCATTTCTTCAGAGTTTTAAAGTCTTGTTTGAAAAAATACATCACACAAAGATCATGTTGTAATCCTATTTTGTTCTGTTTGCATCATTTTGATGGTTTCACCTACTCTGATTCAAAAGAGCATAAATACAAGAAACCTATTTCTAAAGATATAAAATCATACTAAGACAATTAAATTCTGTATCAGAAACTATTAAAAATATGCAAAATACTGTTATATCATCTTCCTTGGATTTATATATATATTACTTAAGCAAAAGAAAGAATCAGAGTATGACTCTTTAGTCATTGAAATTTTGATAACAAACAAGTAAACAATCTCACTTCAAAAAATTTCCTTCATTTTTCACTTTTTGATCGATTTTCTCCCTATTTTTGTAGAATATCAACTACTTTTCACTCATTTTTAAAACATTATTTTTTTGGACAAGCTTCCATAATTCTATTAGATGCCAAAATTGAAGGGAGTAACCACTAAAGACCTCTTTTTTTCTTTCTTATTACCTAGATCTTTTTTTTTTCTTCCTTTTTCAATTTTTTTAAATGGAAAGATAAAGAAAAACCCTATTCACATAGACTTATTCATTTATTGATTTAGAAATCTGTATGAGATTTATAAATCTAGGCAAAATATTCTAATTTCCAAATCTAATAATAAATATGTACAAATCCGAGGGTTTTCCTTCGGATTTTAGTCTTTGTATTTTTAACAAACAAATCCACTCAAATTCAAAATAAAATCAAATCCATAAATAAATCCGTATGATTGAATAATACATGATTTTAATTAGAATTTATAAATCATAAAACCAATAACACATGATTTTAACATGGATTATAAAATCATGAAACCAATAACACTGGATTTCATTCAGATTTTCAAATCCATTAAAATACATAAACCAATAACCCCCACTTATCTTGCTAAGATTCATTTGGATTTGTTTATGTGATGATTAATGTTTGAGAAATAAGATCTAGATTTGGCTCATATTTGGATGGATCCAAAATTTTATTAGGTGGATCCGGATCTATCCCTTTGATATCTGAATTATTGGAACATATCTTAAATAATATTTTGAGTCTAGTCTGATATGATTGATAGCTATTCCAATTTGGTGAGTATTAGTTCATGTTGGATGTAAGAATCTACATTGCTTGATTTCGTTTAAAATAAAAAAACAGATACATACAGAGTTTGAATTGGCAAACAATCTTTGAATTAGCATCTACACAGAAATGTAATGTAATCATCAAACGAAAAGTAGATTCGAGAAGGTTCATCTAATGATCCTCCTTGTTCTCTTTCTTTCCAATCACCATCTCAAAGACTTTCCTCGAGCTTTCCAATGAATTACACATGTACCTTTGTCACCTGTCATCTCCATTGATTCCAAATCGCTTTAGACACAGATCCAGTAATCTTCAATTTCACTAGCAAGAAGCTTATTAGGTATCAAAAACATATATTTCTCCAAAAGAAACGAAAACTCCACTTCAAATTTAACAGCTTACACTCTCCTCTATATCAAATTCTCACCTCGTTCACTCCTCTCTTATTTCACCTTCATTGGATTTTATTTTTACTATCTCTTCTCTCTTCCTTCTTATTTTATGGTTTTAGATGAAAAACGTAATTTTAAAATTTTAGCAGGAAAACATAATTTTAAGATTTTAGCGGGAAAACATAATTTTAAGATTTTAGCGAGAAATGTACTTTTGTAGTTTTTCGAGAAAATACAATTTTGAGATTTACGTTTTGCGGTTTTTTTGCTGGAAAACATAATTTTACATTTTTGACAGGAAAATAAAATTTTGCATTTTTTGTAGAAAAACATAATTTTATAGTTTTGGCAGGAAATATAATTTTACGATTAGTAGAAAAATGTAATCTTATAGTTTTGACGGAAAATTATTATTTGAAAATTATTTACTTTTGAATATATTTTAGATCAAGAATTAAAATTATTATTATTATAAATAATAATAAAATATAATTAGATTAAAGAATAGATGTTTTAGGTATTTATCTTATTATAAATCATTTAAATAGAGATGGAGATGATTAAACAAATAATATCTCATTCGGATTGATCAGTGAGATGAATGACCAAAAATGAAACGAATAACAATTGAATGGACTAGATCAGTTGGATAGATCAGTTCGATGGATTTAAGAAATGGACAAATCAACAAGGCTTAAAAAGATCTGTCAAAGGCATTTCCTTGAACATACTCAGTGATGGAAAGCATAAACAGTTCCTTCTCTCGTTGAGAATTGACGCGATTAGCCATGCCTAAAAGCCTCGATCAGAAAGAGTGTTTCAAAGGTCGAAACAACGTATGAATGTAATATCGTCAAACAATGTAACCGCCACGTCATCATGCTACAGTAGATCAGCGTCAAAGATCTCTCCAGTCAAGACGGCATTGTTCGCGGAAATGATGGAGAGGGAGCTGATGCAATCCGCACCGAACTACAATGACCTATCCTTTAGGACATCCCGAGTCGCAGAGAATCAGGAACGGAAAAAGTCAGAATAAATAAGGGAGTTATGATTTGAAGAAAGGACATTCTGTTTTGAACCTGAGAGAGAGAAAAAATAACTTAAACACTTTGAGAGGAATTTTTAGACGAACAGCTCGGTTCACTGCAAACTGTTCTTGAGCTACTACTTCACTTATCAGAAATCTCCGAGCTCACACTATCATCATCTCTACTATATCATCACTTCGACTTCGCAACAACATACCGAATATACCCTGGTTTCATCCTCTTTCTTCTCTTCTTGAGGATTTATCTTTCTTTGAACACATTCACCAACTATGATGCATGAGCATGTTTTTAACAACGAGCAACTACCAACCACTTAAATGGGCCTATCGCGTCCAGCCCATGTGTACAATACCCAACAATCTTGCCGTTTCAAGTTTGTGTGTCTAGTGAGCTGATAAATTGTCCCACATCGGTTACACAGAGAAAGAATAACTCTCGAAGGATAGTAGAAATAGAGAAGTGGGGAGGAAGAGCAAATTACTTACCTGGACGGGGTCAACTCTTGATCAAGAAGAAGAGTGGCCTAGGCTAGTGACCTCCATTGCACACTAAGGAGGGGTGCTTAGCCTAAGGTCTCCCGTGGGAGAGCCTGCGTCATTATTTGTGGCAGAGGGGGCCTGCGTTCGCGCGGCCTCTACCATGGTTAGTTCTGAAACTTGGGCTAAGCATAGTCTTTAATCATATCGAGCTTATAACTATTTAATCCGTTTTTAATACTACATGTGAGTCATACATTGATTTATTTTTAAGCTTAATTTGTTTTTTTTTTATCTTGATTTGTTTTATAATACGGCTGATGATTTACATATAATAACCAAAGCTAACAATATTCCGAACTTGGTTTCCATGTTAATCTTGTTTTATTGTGTCATATGTCGACAGGATGATATGTGTGTTGTGTATATCCAATACATGAATAATAGGATGTACACATATACTTAATCTTATCTGTATCTTTTATGTAAATATCTCTACGATATTCTCTCTGGATATTCTCATGATTGTTGTACTATATATATTGTACGTTTCTCATCAATAATCATCATCCAACATCTTATAGTGTGTAACTCATTATGATGATGTTAATTAGATGGTAGTTTGTCATTGCCATTGACCCCAAATATCGCTCATTAGGTATTACAAACATATACTTCGCCACAAGAAACAAAAACTCCACTAACTCTTATTTAACCTTAATTCACTGGACTCTTCTTTTTAGTATCTTTGATCTCTTCCTTCTTTTCTACGTTTGGTGTTATCACTCTCTCTCTTGATTAGGTGTTATCACTCTCTCTCTTGATCTCTCGTTTGGTTAAGTAAGAAATAAAGAAGTCCACACAAGATTGTTACTCGGTGTTCACCACACTCATCAATGTGACGAGCTGCTATATTCACCAGGGCCAATCAAAGATCAGCAAACACTAGAACAGCTCAATACACCTGAGCTCAGAGTTCTCTACAATGGCAATCTCCCTTTATCTCTCTTTAGCTCTCCGATTCAACAAGAAATTACAACCGAGCTAAAATAGAAGTATATATCAAGAGACTAGTTATAGCTCAACCCACGCGCTAATACACGTGACCCGTCATTGACCAACACCAGTCTAGACCCTCTATGCTAGAGACTTATTCATACTTAGAGAAAACTCTAGAATAAGTGACACAAACCTTCAGTTTTCCTAAAATCCATAAAAGAACTTAAATGTGTTTACCACTTTGGTTCTTTCTTAAATCCGACTGTTAATAGTATATGCAGAGCTTGATGATGGTCATTAGATAGATAGTAGCTGGAACAATTGGTTGATGAGATTGGAAACAAACTTGCAGATAAGAAGGATCCTTGAGAGGAGAGGTGTACTGTCGAGAATTTACAGCAGAAAGAGAGGCGCGTTTGTTACGGTTGCATATATCAGATCATTGAATATGCCAAGGATTTATAAGTACTTTACTTTGTTACATAACATTGGGCTGATTTGGTAGTGCTTGTGCTTCCTGGATGGGCTTTGTCAAACTTTGGTCCACTTTGCGTACCAAGTCGAATCAGTAAACCCCAAATAAAGAACTAACGAAGTGGAATTTTTTTTCTTTCTTACAATTTGAGTCCTTAGACACACAACACACAATGGCTAACACAAACGAATGGTCTCAGCTCTATTAACAACAACTAAAATTTCTTCCTAAGTTCCACTAAACTTCAGCAGCCATAACTACTATTTTTAATATTTTCATTTTATCAAGTTAAAAATATTTTGATCTAATTTTTAAGTTAGTAATTTATATTTTATTGTTTTGTTAGTTAAAATATGTTCAAAAATATATTCATTTATGTGTTTTTGTGTATATTTATCAAAATTTGATTTTATAATTTGTAAAAATAATTGATGTATAACATTATTTAATTATATTTACCATTTTATTTAATAATTAAATATTTATGCGTTTATATTTATATTTCATTTTTAATTAATTTGGGAAATAAGATTCATTATATATTTTTTTTTAAAAAGTTTAAGAACGTTGGTAATAAAGATATGAGATCGAAATAAATTAAAGAAAAAGAGCTTAAAATTATTTTTGGAGATGCCACATCAGTAAAAATAACCTCTAATATTTTTTATTTAATATATAATAATAGATTTAAGAATGTTTGAAAATAAAAATATCAGATCAAAATATATATTTTCCTTTAAGTTGAAAAACTATGGAAATGGTACATTAGTAAAATAGTCTCCAATAATTTTTTCGTTTAATATATAATAAATTTAAGAACGTTTGAACTTTGGAAATAAGAATATTAGATCAACATAAATAAATCAAATGCTTAAAATTATTTTCGGATATATCATCTACTATATATTAAAGGAGAAGCAATTAGAGGTTATTTTGCTGA